>CANSGD010001315.1:0-286217 GCA_947645195.1 Patellifolia procumbens
GTGAGGGTTGCGAAATTCTATATTCCTATTGATTTTGTGGTGTTAGATATGGATGAGGATGCCAGATTCCCATTATTCTGGTGCCAACCATTTTTTTGTACTGCTGGTGCTGTCATTGATGTCAACTCTGGGTCTCTAACTCTGAGTGTTGGTGATGATAAAGTGATTTTTAAGCTAACCAATGTTGTTGAGGCACCTATGCTTGAACAATCTTGTTGCAGGGATGAGGTTTTGGATGAAGTAGGTGTGGAGAAGGTTCCAACTACACCTAAGGTTGCCTCGCCGTCCGGAGGTACTATCAAGAACATTTGGAGAAGAAAGATGTTTGATGAGGGTGGCTCTCGCTGCTTAGCCCCTCCTATTTGAGAGATGGAGGTATTATGGTCGTGCGTGACCTTTATAAAGCAGCGCTGTGCGAGAGGCAACTCGTATTTTATCCTTTTTCCTTTTCTTTTTATTTTTCTTCTTTTTAGTGAGCGAGGGTGGGGAGCTAACGTTGTTTTTCCTCTTAGCATCGTCCTTTGTTACCTTTTGGCATTGAGGACACTGCCAAGTTCAGCTTGGGTTTCTTTACTGCTTTCAAAAAAAATACAAAAAATCAAAAAAAATATGATTCCATGACTGGTTTAGTTACCTTCCTGTGCCCCTTGTTGTGCTCTGTCTGAAAATGATTTGACTCTATTTTCTGGATAGCTGAGCATTTGTGATCTTGAGGCTATGATTTGATGTTTGATTGTTATGATTTCGAGCGATTTTGGATTATATTAGACTACATTGTGCTGCATACCTGAACTAGTTAGACTGTGATGCCTCTTTATAGCCTATTGGATTCATATTATTATCCAGTCTGTTTTTGTGTGTTAGTTCCTCTTTAGTGGATTGATCTTGACTTTGACTTCGTACTTGTCTGATTTTCGGTGACTTGTAGCATTTGCTTTGATAGGCGTTCTTTTGTCTGATTCTTGAAGCCTCAGAGTGATTTTTGATATATTCTTATCCTCCTTGCCGTGAGCCTAATGACTTGTTTCATGTTGCTTAAACCCCTATTATAAGCCCACATGACCTTCATTTCATATTATTTCCAAGCCTAGCTTGAGGGGAGCTTTTGTATGGGTTGAGTTTGAGATTGGTTTCGTGGTTTAGTTTGGTTGTTGAGGAATCAAAAATGTATTTGTTGTGCTTGAGCGTAAGAAAAAGAAAAGAAAAGCAAACAAAGAGTTGCGTGAATGAGTAAAGAAAAATGAAGAAAAATGAAGTAAAAGTTCAAAGAATTCGAAGTTCTTTCATTCACGTACCTTTCTTAAAGAAAAATTCGCTTCATTGCTTGGAAATTGGGTTTGTTGTGACTTTACATTGATTTATGAGTGTTTGGGGTTATTTTCATGGTTATTTGGTGTTGTTGGGAGTTGTGTGGCCATCATAGGCCTTTTTTTGAGTGACTCGTGCTCCCTCTTTCTCGGTTTCCACCACATTACCCAAAAAGTATTCCCTAACCTATCACCTAAGCCCCATTACAACCCTATTAAGTCCTCTTGTGCTTGTGTCTGCATTGTTCATTTGATTGATTTCAAGTCAGTTTGTCAAGTTAAAGAGTATTTCTGCTAATTGAGTCGACTTGACTAGGATGGGCGTCATTTAACCTTCTTAAACACATGAGAGTGTGAGTGGGAAGGGTATTTATGGTCAGGTTGGCGAGTGTTCGGGCATATTCTTTTGCCTGCCACAAAATAGAGAGGATTGACACCCTTGTGAGAGCCTTTTCAGCACTTGTATGCCTTGTGGATGCTTGAATTTGGTGCTTGGATGATTGGTGGTTGGATGGATTTGGTTTGCAAACTTGAATTATGCCTGCATGAGCGATTCTTAGTCTTGAAAATGTTTTGAGCTTTGATTGATTTTAATCTGTGGGGTGAGCATCTATTCCATGTTCATGTTCTGTTTGCTTGAGGACAAGCAAAGGTTTAGCTTGGGGGAGTTTGATATCACGTATTTATATAGACTTTCTCCCTTGTTTACAAGCTAATTTGTGCGTCGTGGGGCTCTTCGGAGCTATTTTTCTGCTATCGTATATAGTTGTGGTTCTGTGTTTTAGTGTTGAATTGCAGGTTTGGGAGTTTTCTCCTTATTCCCGAGCTATTTGGAAGCAACCGCAGCTTTACGAGATGTTACGAGCACGTAGGATGGCTTACAAGCTTTATGGGTAGTTTAGGAGGTCCAAAACCTCTAAACGTGAAGAATTGAAGCCAAGGGTCAAAAAGGAGTCTTCCGTGCTCTGATCGGGCAAAAATGGCCCGATGTGGCAGAAGATATTATGATCAGGCACAGAAGTTGTGGACCCGATCGGGCAAGCCCTGCCCGATCCGATCGGGCGAGAGACCAAGTGGAACGAGACCCGTCGGGCACCTTTTCCCGACTCCGATCGGGTGGGGAGCCCCTAGCTCTCGTTGTGCTGCTGCGTACATGGGGAGCAAGCTGGGCCATTTTGCTGTGGACCCGTTCCGTGACCCGATCGGGCGTTGGATCGGGTGGGCCCATTTCATTCTACTTGCTCTTCTCTGCGCTGAATCAAGAAACGAAGTTGGTCGATTTCTCTTACTATGGGCCCGATCGGGTGGCCCTGTGCCCGATCGGTCCCACGCGATTTTTATCTTTTATTTTCCGCTTTTGGTTAGACTTTGGGGGTATTATAAATACCTTTTCCTCATTATTTTAGAGACATCTTTTTCTCTAGTTTTATTTCCCATAGTTCTTAACCTTTATTTGAGTTTAAACACTTAGATTAGATTAAAGGTGATTGAACCTCAGATTCGATTTTAATAAAAGTTCTTGCTTTCCGTCAATTGGTATTCTTCTCTATTCTTTGTCTCTTTAATTACTTTGATTGTTTAGTTTACGTATTTAATCATTCATGATGCAATTATTAGGGTTTCAATTAGTTTTGTTATTGTCAATTCAATTATGAGTGAGTAGTTCTCTTTCTAGGGGTGTTAGATAGGGAAGCCATGTTTATACCATGATGGTTATTTAGATTCCTATCGATTTCTAGGGTTTGATTGAGTGATTGTGGTGTGGTTTGTTCTTAATTAGTGATTAATGTTGGTGGCTAATGTCATTGATTGCTTGTGGTTAATAGTTGTTTGCACAGATCCGTCTTACGACTAGAGGCCTAGGACACATCAGTAGTTCTGATTACGTTAGTGAACATGCGGCATATGTTGAACTATGAGCGTTGAGTCTTAACCATAGCTCAACACATGCTCTAATCACTTGACTCATGACTTAGGTTTTGATAGTAGTTGACCTTATTTGATTGGTATAAGCATGTTGGATCGACCTAATACCCTAGGTTTTTAGTCCATAGTTAAATCTTCGGTTTAATTCGTAGTCCTTACCTTATTTATTAGTTCAGGTAATTCTCCCTGATTTCATCTGAAGTAGCTAGTTGATTGAATATTAATTTAGAAACTCTGTCTCCCTGTGGATTGACTCCTGCTTCCATTGACTACCATAGTTAGAGGACTGTAGGTTTATCTTTGATTAGGTGATACAACTAAATCCTATCAGATGGCGTTCATGGGAGAAGGAAAGATGGTAGAGAAAGGGATATGGGGCATTGATGCAAGAGGGAGGAGGAAGTAGCGGGGGTGGGGTGAAGGAAGCAGGTGCTTACTTGAGATTTTTCTTGCCACCAACTAGAAAAGGTAATAGCCGAGGGCACGTAAGTACAAGTTCCCAAATATGTAATATGCAATTTTATTTTGTGAATGTTGATAGACAAATTATTGTCTTAACCACAGTAAAAAATTAAATCAACCAACTAAAAGAAAAAATATAGTAGAAAAGGGGACAATTAATAAAATTATATGATATTAAGAGGGTAAGGTATGTGAAAGCCAAGAAGCCAACAGAAGTGCTCGCGAACGTACATCATGTCTCAACACAGACTGTACGTGGAAGAAAAAGAATAAATAGAAGAAAAAGAGGAAACAGGCAAAACCTGGTCCAGGTCCACGTTCCCCTTGCGATATTATGATATTTTATCCATTTTTTCTTTTTTATTCATATCTTATTTTTGTTTTACTAGCTCTATTAGGCTTGCGATATTATTTGTTACCTAAGTTTGAGATAATATTGTTTGCGAATTCTAGATAAATTTTGTTAAAAGTTATATTCTAATTCTATTTAAAAGGGTGTGCATTTCCTAGTAAAGCCCTTAAACTTGACTATTTTGAAAACCTTCTTCAAAGGATGAATTTTCCTTCCATCTCTCACTGGATCACCAAAGGCATAGAAGGTTATGAAATAGCTAAAGTATGCAGTTTACTTACTCACATGATGAGTGAGACAGTTGACTTATTCACTAGTTAGAGTGAGCCTGGCTAAGCCCTATTGAGCTATTAGTTTGAGTAAAGCCCAACATCATATGTTCTCATGAAATATTGTTGCCACCTTTTCTAGGTGACCTTGAGAGAAAGAAGAATTGTGTGATTGGCTCCGGATCAATTCTTTTGATAAGCCCCACGCGAGGTTAATAAATAAAGAATTTCGCACATAAGTCCAACCCCCCTACTTCTCCCCCAACCCTGAAGGAGATGAGGGGCGAAAGGGACTAGGATAAGGATTCTCCCTATTTTTGGTTTTCCCAACACTTAAAAAAAAGGTGGTTAGTGATAAGTGAGGTCTATGCTTACTAATTAGGAGTAATTCTAAGTCATTTAGATGGATTTTAGGTCATTTAGTTTCCTTTTTATTTCCCTATTGCATCTTTTTCCTCTTTACATGCTTTGCATTAGTTTTTAGTGTGTTTGCATTTAGTTAGGTTGCATATAGATCATTGTATTTGCATTTGCATCCCCATCTAATCTCCTCTTGAGTTGGTCGTGATAGATTTGCAAGTAAGAGGACTGAAAATAAGGGAGCAGGCGATCCATAGGGGGCGGAGCGGGCGCTCCGACAATGAAGTAGAAGGAGAGTGGGCAGGATCTTAGAGCGACACAGGAGCGATGGAGCGGGTGCTCCACTATGCGGAGTTGCTCTTTTTGGCCCGTCTTTTACGCCTTTACCCTATGATTACGGGGTATAAAAACCCCTTTGTAAAAAACAGTTAGTTTTATTTTCAGAATATTATTAGCCTAATGAGAGCGATTCTAGAGTGAGAAGTTGCATTGCTAGTGAGAAAGTGGATCTAGTTTATGAATTAATGTTGATGATTGAAGCTCTATCAATGGAGGTTTTTATTGCTTTTCATCCATATTTGAGTATTAATCCTTACTCTTCTCTTTATTGCTTAAATACTTTGTTTTTATTCGATTAAGGATTGATTAGTTGGGATTAGTTTTTGATTACTTTAATTAAAATGATTTTCACCACTATTGAACCACCATTGTTGCTTCAAGGTTTAGTGAGTAGCTTATTAGATAGGGGAAGGGGATGAACTTGTTGATCATGTGTCAACCTTGGGGGGGGGTAGGTCGGGTGAGATTGTGTTGCCTAGCTTATTTCATTGCCATGTTTATTTGATTGATCCCCGTTTGAACCTGATTTGGGAATCCAAGGTGAAGGATTGAGAAATGAAACCTTGAATTGACCGTAGGCTAGTCATCAGGTTGACTTCACCATAAGAAAGGTGTTTGACTTCTTAGGACCTTATTTGAATCACTATAAATTGTGAAAATTCTTGATTGATTGATTTTACCAACAGAACAGGTAAAATTGGTTGATTAGGTCCTCTAATTAGCAAAAGTAATTAGGTACATTTGAGTGACTTACTCCCCTAATCAACCCCATTGAATCCCCTTAGTTTCAAAAATTGGTTAATACATGGTTAGCTTGTTAATCCCTTATCCCTAATGTTCCTTTTATATAGTCTAAGTCCAATCTTTTAATTTATTTACTAGTTATTTAGCTTATAATTTCTTAGTTAATCACTAATATCCAAAACGCACCAAAAATAGACTTAACTCGCTTAATCGCATTCAAACTTTGATTAATCTTGCTTCCTCGTGGATTCGACCCTTTCTTTACCCTATATTACGTTGAGTTAGGTTACTAATTTAGCACGTGCAACGACCGTGTCAGCCGGGTTACTAATTTCAAGTGTGTATATATTGAGAAAGCTAAGGGCTATATGACTCATAGAAATTAGCAAAATTTTCAAAAGACCTTTTTTTTCCCTTACTTGATTAATGAGGAATTTTTATAGGACAAAGTATTTTTCCTTTTATCGTCCAACTTAACACCTTTTTATTTTATTTTGTAATCTTCTTTGTTACTAATTTGCTTACTCTATTCATTACAAGTGGTATCAAAATCCAATTAGAAGTTGGATAGATTTTATGGTGGAAACTTTGAGATGGAATTCTTCAATGGAAGAACCTTTTGTCACTATGAGAAAGGATGATTCAATATGTACTATTACTATAAGGAGTATAAGATACCCTAGAAGCGCAAGAGGTCAACACATCAAATTGGAATAATTTGAAGCAGTGATGACGTCGAAAATTCTGTTACTACTTGCACGGGAACTTAGGTATGACTTTCTTGATGTGACAAAAATTGAAGAAGAAATGAGACAACCTTGAAAAGTTATTCCAGACAAAGTATTTGGCAAATAAGTTGTTTGTCATTTAAGATTGTTGTTCTCTTGGAGAGGAAATACGAAAATGACTTAATAGGTCACCTCAACAAGTTCAATAGATAAGTCTCCCTTTTATAATATTTGGAGGATTCTTTCAAGATTGAAGACTAATCAATTCTACTCTTAGTATCGCTACCAAAATAGCATAAATTCATTACTTCTTTCTTACAATAGATACGGTGACGAGTTTGGATGAGACCCACTATGCCTTTTAGAAGGTAAATTTTTTATGAAGGATCAACTAGCCATGGTGGAGCCTTAATTGTGTCAACATATGGCAGAGGACGGTTGAGAACATCAAAACTCCAAAGTAACTTGTTACTATTGTTACAACAAAGGGCGCTCAATCTAAACGCGGTAAGGGTAAGGATGTGTTGAAGCTCAAAGAGGTGAAAAAAGATGTAAATCTTGTCAATGTTGAGGAGTATTTTTGGTCTGAAGTACAATAGAATCAACAAGAACATTGGTCCTTTGTTTCCGGATCCTCGGTTCATATTGGCTAAACGGAACCAGATTTTCTGTCTTAGAGTCGGACAATATACCTAATGGAATCGGGTGAAGCTAACGTTGATTGAATCGAGGTCAGTTTGAGTTTCATG
This sequence comes from Patellifolia procumbens, assembly GCA_947645195.1. Lineage (NCBI taxonomy): Eukaryota > Viridiplantae > Streptophyta > Magnoliopsida > Caryophyllales > Amaranthaceae > Patellifolia > Patellifolia procumbens. The sequence continues at coordinate 7,237 of CANSGD010001315.1, forward strand.
GAGGTTGCAAGCGTGTCATGTAAAAGAGGTACATCCCACGCCTCAATAGAATAAGGGAAATTCTCAACAGTACACTCATAGAATTGGCTTCTCTCACTAGTACACTTCTATCTTTTTGATTTCTTAATGGTACAATTGTAGTTTGAAATTTATCCCTACCGTGAACATTCCGATAAATAGAAAGTTAGTTTAGGGTTAATTAGATAGAGTTAATTAAGGTTGGGGGTTTGCCTCGTTTTGCGTGCTTTGACATTTTCAACGTGAAGATGACGTTTTTTTGAAAAACGGACACCAATGTGCACGTACTCCGAGGGGGCTTTTTCAGCCATCTTGAGGTACGGTGGTGTACGTTTTTCGAAAAAACGTCATCTTAACCTTGAAAAAGTCGAAGCACGAAACTTGGCAAACCTCTAACCTTAATTGAGACTAAATTAACCTTTTATTTAATGGAATGATCACGGTACGCGAAGATTTAAAACTACAAGTGTACTATTAAGAGGTCAAGAAGATGGAAGTATATTAGTAAGAGAAGCGAATTTTAAGAGTGTACCATTGGGAATTTCCCATAAAATAATTCTCTCTAGACGGAAGCTTCTCAACTATGGATGCACTATTGATATGCGTCAAGCATATTCGCTGTTTAACCATATTTCAAGTATGAGTTGTTCTTGGTTTGAAATTAGGTCTGAAGGGAGGCATCAATACCCCCAATAACGATGTGAAGTTCGTGATCATTGATTGAGGAGTTGAATGTGTTAGGCTTTATAGTAGCATTATAATGTATGTGGAAGCTTAACAAGTTGAGCACGGGTTAAAGGTGCTCGGGAACGCGGAATGGTTCGCAAGCATAGTGTCTACATGGAGAAAAAGATCAAAAAAAGAAAAAGGGGAAGCGGGTAGAATTCGGTCTTGGCCCATAACCCATGTTACACCACAAAACGGGCTACGATCGGTGGACATATTTGTTTTTTAGTTTCTCGTTTTCTACTTTGTTCATATATCTTGTTTGCTTACTACTACTAGTAGGATTATGATATTAGTTGGTACCTATGTTCACAAAAATATTATTTCCTAATTCAAGATAGATTTTTTAAAAAGACGAGTCCTCATTCTATCGGAAAAAGAGTTTTCCCAACACTATGAATAAGGGGTTGGGGTACCAGTTTCAACTGTGTTTAGTAGATAAAGCTAAGGGTGGTGGCTTATAACAATTAACAAAATTTTGTAAAGAGTTTTCTCCCTAATTGATTAGTGAGGGATTTACAAGAATAATATTTTTTCCCCTTTAAATCTCAAAATTTTCACATTTAATTTGTTTCACTGTTCTCCTTGCCATTCTTTTGCTTCAGCTAGTCCATAAGAAGTGAAAGGTATAAACAATCCGTATAGAATATTAAATATTCCTCTGTCCCCATATTAGTTGCAACCGTTTGACTTTTACATTATTCATATTCCTTAGTTTGACGATGATTTATAACTAACATACAAAACAAAATATTATTAAATAAGATCTTTTTAGATTTGTCTCATTGTATAAATTTGACATATCATTTTTTCATAATTTTTAGTATAATTGATAATTAGATATATTAATGGTCAAAGTTGTGCATTGACAAGTGTGTCATTCAAACTATTGCAACTAATATGGGACGGAGGTAATATAAATACTTCCTCCGTTTCAAAATAAGTGACACATTTGCATAATATTTACTATTCACAATCTAGACTTTAATTAGCTTTATTTTAGTGATATATATTTTAGGAAAAACATAGTCGTGTGGGATCTTATTAGATTCGTCTCAATGTGAAATTTTTTTGTATAAACTTTTTATAATCTTTAGTTATTTGATAATTGTAGATATTAAAGTTTAAAATTATGGATTGGCAAACGTGAAAACATAAAGTTTGTCATTTATTTAGAAAAGGAGGAAGTATATATTTTTTGGTTAGAGGGTAGACTCATAAACATCTTAATTGTTGATATACCTGTTGGATAAAGTACTAGAGTTTGAATCGCAGAAACATTAACGAACGTAACCTTGGCCCCAACCAGCTTTGCATTAAAATCATACACTAGGGACACTAGCTTTGTATTGAAAATGTCCACTGCTTCGTTGATCTCGTCTATACATAGAGTTGCATTGTTTTCAGTAATTGAAAATGGAATGCAACCTAGTTGACCCAACCCAAAAGCAACGATCTTTCTTGCACCTGAATTATATAGTGCCTACCACACCACATAAAACACGTCAAATTCATGTATAAACGTTTAACTATATAGTATACATATTATACGAATTCTAAAGGGAAAGAAAATATTAGCACATGTGCTATACGATTATATTAAGATTTTTTTTTGAAAATAACGCGTTAAAACACTTTTATGTCACGAACAAGGAGATTTTTCAGAAATATTAATTCAGAGTTTCTTGTAGACGTAAAAAGGGTTGAAGACTTTACTCATTAAAACAGCTTGTTTGGATAAATAAATAGAGGGAAAGGAAGGGTAAGGAAATAGGAGGGAAAGGAAGGGGAAAGAAAGGGAGAGGAAGATTGAGCTTCATTTTCCCTCCAAATCTTTCCAATTTTGGAGAGATGATGTTTCTAAAGAGGAAGGAAAGTAGATCCCTCCCTCTCCCTCCCCTTTCTTCCTCCAACCTCTTATCCAAACAGAGAACTGTTCCCCTCCCATTCCTTTCCCTCCCTTTCTCTCCATTTCCTCTTATCCAAACATGTTGTAACTGCTACGCATAACTTTCTATCTTGTATATGAAGGACAGTATGTGTAACCTTCCTAGAAGGCTAGAAGGTATTGTATACCATAATCCCCCTACTGATTCGTTGATGCAATGTTTTAGTTTGGGGTTGATATTTGTCATAGGATGTATGAAGCTTTTTTTTGTAAATTATTTTCTTTTCCAATAAAAAATTAACACAGCTTCGTAATCCAATTTTCCACATAGCTCATTGCAGTTAATGATTAAGACGTCACGTAAGACAATCATATGTTCTCCTAAAATTTGAGATTACAAGTTTTAAACAAATATTTGCTTTAAATTAAGGGCAATGATATATACAGTCCTAAAGGTTGTACTTAAGTATTAAATATATTGGCTAAAATGATATTAAGATAGGTATTTATGCCAAAATCAATCGTGTTACAATGTTATTAATGTTTGAAAGTTACGTAAGTTTCCTTTTTAGCTCTTTATATACAGCTCTAACGGTTGTATTTATCATTTTCCTTAAATTAATAAAAGAATGGAAAAATTGCTCATAATAATGCAACCTTTTGGCGATTCGCAAATAATAATGCAACCTTTATACCCCATTTATTTTAAATAGGACAAAACCGGTTATGACTTAAAGAATAGGTAACATGGGACACTTGTCGCATAATAATTGGCTCTTATAAACAATTTTCATTAAAAACAAAAAAAATTCATTAACTACACCCCCTCATCCTCTCCCTCCCCCCCCCCACATCCCACCTCCTCCCTTAACCAGACATGAATCACCAAAGCCACCACCAACCTCACCCCACCTCATCTTTTTCCGGAGTTTACCGCCGCTAAAACCACCATTCATCTCATCAAAACCAGTAAATGCTTCCATCTATGAGGCATAAAAACCTTAAAAGTCTCCAGTGCAAAATTTTCCATGCTTTATAGTCTTCACCAATGGAGACTTCACCTCTTTCCTTCTCTTCTCTCTAATTCCTTCACTTCCACTTTCGCCGCTTTAATTTCAGATTAACCTCCCTCCGCCACCTCCGGAACCTTAGTTGCCACCCGCAACGGCGCTATTTATGAAATTCTTCACGGATTACGGAGTTTCGGCGTCCATCAATTTGTTTCTGGCAGTTACTTGTTGGGAATAATCGGTTCGAGGTTGGATGGGAACACAATTGATCAAGTTATTGTGAAATTGAGGGTTGAGATACCAGAATCAACTGTGAGTTTTTATTGCATATTGAAGAGGGATTATGGGTTTCAGCATTCGAGGAAATGTGGGTTTGTTGTGGATCATATTTTGGGTTAAGCAATTGGAGGAGCTTATGAATGAGATCATTGTTCAGGAAGGTGAGTGGTTGGAGTGAGTGGAAAGAGCAGGGGGAGGAGGTGGTTCCGTGTCGGTTGCGTTTCTGTGGTGGCTGCGACGCGAGTGATGTGGGTGGTTGCGAGTGGTGCAGGTGGTTGCGGTGGTTGAGGTGGTGGCTGTGAGTGGTGTGGGTGGTTGCGAACAGAGCGGGGGCTGAGAGTGGGTACTGGGAGTCGTGGGTTTTTTGGTTGGAGAAGGGGAAGGAGGAGGTGGTAGTGTGTGGGTGGAGGTCTCGTGGCTGGGGAAGGGGCGGACCGGTGGGTGGGTGGCAGTTTCTTGGATGGGGAAGGGGGGAGGGGGTGGTTATGGGTTGGAAGGGAAGGGAGGGGAGGGGGAGGGGTTGGGGTGGCAGTAGGATTGGCTGGTGGGGGTTGGTTGGGTATTAGTTTATTTTGTAATTTTTTAAGTTTATAAAATATATTAATTATAATTAAAAGTTTTAATTAAAGAATTACCTCTTCTTCAGGTCACCGGTAATTTATCCTATTTAAAATAAATGGGGTATAAAGGTTGCATTATTCCAGAATAATCTTTAGGTTGCATTATTATCTGCGAATGCACAAAACGTTGCATTATTCTAGGCAATTTTTCCTAAAAGAATTTACCATCCCAAAAATTCAAGATTGTTGACTATCAAGAGAGGAATGATAGACTAAAGCCCTTATGTTATTGTATAACGCAACTTTTTACTAGGTCCTTATGGTTTACAAGGTCCCAAGGTCTGTAAATTTCATCAGTTAGTTCTACAGTCGAGTCTCGATTTTAATGTAATATAAATTCCCAAAGTTCTGTGCTCCATGTGGTCATATTGACCATCATACACCACCATCCACCGACCACCAAAAGATCGAACACTACCTCAACAGCCATAAAACCACCACCACCACCTATGAAAGCGACCACCATCATCCACCGCCACAATAAAAACTCAAAAATATTCCCCTGAAAAAATATTGTGATTGCCACACCTACCATTTTGAAAACCCTCTCCGAACCTCGAACACCCACCTTGATCCACTAAATCCCCACTTCGGACTGGCAACCCACCAAAACCCAACCATAAACTTGCCCATAACCGATCTATAAAGCAAAAAATCTGAAATCTTAGAGCATATACATTGGTTGTATATAAGGACTAGCTTGCAAATATAAAAACACTTCAAGCTAGTAGCTGACCATTGGACATTGTAGCTTATTTGAACTATGTAGCCAAAACAAGCTACTAGCTTAATTGAGATCAACGAGGAAAGAGCAATAAATGCTCATGATTTAAAGAATAAAAATTGATATTGGTAGAAAACATTTAGCTACATACATTGTTGCTTACTAATAGAGAAAATGGTGGCTTAAGAGTAATATAGCTATAATTATGAGGTGACATAGCTATCAACAAGGAGAGAAGCTAGACCATTGTATATGCTCTTATTTCCATAGCAAAAAATAATCAAACTAATATGTACCGCACATATTAACTTTAACTATAAAGGAAAGGAAAGAAAGTCACTGGAACTACAAATAGGAACAACGACTAATTAGGGTAAGAGATTTAGCAAAAAGCATCTAATTGATAATTAAATATGGGATAACCAATAAAGAGAATTTGAGAGGGAAGTACAATCAAGAAATAGTATTTCCATAGAGGGTAAAGAGTTTATGAAGAAACGTCAACAATACGAGCATCCTTAATAGTTTATAGGGGGGTAAAAATTTAAGTAAATGGTACAAGCTTAATTTTATTTGGCTTAATGGCAAAAAAAAGTTTGGAGGAGCAAAAGTGGTGTGTTTGTTCTCATACTCTAACAGAAAAACAATTGTTCATTTTTGTGGGCCTCATCATTCAGCAAATAATGTAAAATGGTGACTGGATGATGAGAGAGAATGTATGGTAGAGTAGGGTAAAAAGTTTGAATTTTTTAGTGAGAGAAAGTAAAAAGAGATACGTAAGAACTTTTTTTTTAAGTTCATGAAATATGATGCTCTAAGTAAAGATAGTGGACTCGAAGAATTGGACACATATTATTTTGTAGGGTGGAAAAAGAATCATGTATGTAGAGGTGTCAATTCGGTGACTCGGATCGATTGAATTGAGGACACTCGACCAAATCGACCCTTTGGGCGATCGATGGCAAGAGAGAATGATTTGACTGATTGAGATCGCTCTCCCTTCCCCCCTTTCAAGAACCGAATGAACATTCAGTTCACTCTACTTCTTCTTCCCTCTTCAAGCTGTCGAATATATATAGATAGGAGATACACTTCAAGGCAGGCAGGTACAACTGTACAAGCTCAAAGATTAGGATAGACATTCAAGTCAGTATCTTCATATAGAAAATATAAGAGAAAGAGTGGCTCGTGAATCTTTTCTCTTTTAGATAGGCAAGGGATGCAAGCATGAGCTGGAATAAGCAATGACTTGGTTAGTTCTTGATTTTGAGCGGGGGTAGCATTCCGGTCTGAAGCAACTTCAATTTAGTTGACTTTGATTATTTAATCACGTTAATTTGATTCTGTTGCAACTTTTTCTAATTTTTTTTGTAGTGGATTCATAATTTTTTCAGTTTGGTTCAGTTTCGGTTGTCTATCTGGTTTGACCAATACAATTTCAGTTTAAAATGGTTCACCATTCAACCACCATCCATATTGATTCAACGATAATTTTCGGTTTTAATTCAGTTAATTTCAATTTTGTCTCAAAAACCGCATAGATTTGGATGAAAATCAATATCGAATAAGTGTTACATGTACTTTTAAAATTGTCAATCACAAAAAAAAAATTCCCTATTCCACATCGAACGTCTTTCGGGTGTAAGAAAGGGTCCCCTATTGCCAATAAACCTTTCTCGCTTTTTGTTGGACCTGTGATTTATTCGATGTTTTTGTAAATCAACTCGGATGGTACTCTTTTTGTTCCTCAAGATATATGTATAATAAGTTGCTTTTAAACTTTTTTCATTTACCATGAAAGATATATATGGTAAAAAGTTAGTAATTAATATGTTTTACTATGTTATTATACAAAAATATATTATATTGAGATTGATGTGTTAATAGAGTATTATAATCAATCAGTGTACAATACTGTATTAGAGCAATGCACTGGATTAATGATTTAGGTCAACGTACTAATTTTAAGAAGAGATATTATTATTTCTTTAATTCTTGTTGTTGTTATTACAAGTTTTACCATAAATAATAATCATAGGAATAATAAAACTAATACTAATACTAATACTAACATATTAGATCAATGCATAAGATAGTTAAGACTTAAGGTCAATGTACTAGATCAATCATCAGTATATTAGATCAATAATGTGCTTTAACAAACTATGATCAATATGTTACATCAATCATTAATGCATTAGATCAATTAGCTAGTAAGATAGTTAACATTGGTGTATTGGATCACTCATCAATATATTAGATCACAAATTTAGATACTTAATAACCATTTATTATATCAATCATCAATGCATTACATCCTTGAATTTAAGATAGTACAATTTATATGTATTAGATCAATCATCAATATCCTACACCATTGAGTTAGATCTTAAGAGTCGTGTGCTATATCAATATATTATATCAATAAATTACATCACTGGATTAAATATTTAAGAGTCAAGTATTATTATATCAATCATCAATATAATAGTTTAATAAATAAATTATGATATATGTATTAGATAAACCATTAATGTATAATATAATTAAGGTTAGTGTATTAGATAGGTAAATCATCATTCATCAATATATTAGCTCAGTGTAAATAGTTAAGATCAAGTATTAGATCAATCATCAATATATATATATATATATATATATATACTTGTCGATGTATAATATAGTTAAGATCAATATAGTAGATCAATACACAATATACGATAACTAATATTAATGTAAAGATGAATCATCAATACATTAGATCAATGAATAAAATAGTCAAGATCAGTGTATTAGACCAGTTAGCAATATATTAGATCGGTGAGTAAGATAATTATTGTGATACCACGATGTAAACAATGTAGACTATGGTAATTTAGCATAACTAATAGATAATACTCAAACCAGTTTATTAACAATTAAGTAGTACTAATCAATGATTTACATTATTAAAATTATAGTAATTTGATAGTAAATAGTAAAGATGTTAGAACTTAGATTAGGTATCATTGATCGAATCACGTAAATCCTTGTGTCATTGTTCTCCTTTCTATTGTATTTTCATTCTAATATTGTAATGATGACTTACCCACTAATCCACTATCAAACACATTCTCGGTTTATTTTATAAGAAAAAGGTGTAATTGACACTTGCATTAACTTTCTAGGTTGTTCCAGATCAAAGGAATTTATTTTCCAGGCATCATTCCTCTCTAACCCTCTTCTCATTCAAAAGGAAAATACTATCATTTCTCTGTATATAAAATATTTTTCATAATATTTTTTTTAACTTTATATATTGTTAAATAAATGTGGAAGCACAAACCTGTAAATGTGATTTATAACGATCGATGAGCTGTGATGCATATTCGGTAGTGTTGAAGAGCAGTTTTGTTGGATATAATAATGGCAAGAAGTAATTATTTATGTAGTCATTAGCACCAATATCAACAAAGTACAAGCACTTGTTTAAGTAACTAGAAGTTGGGCCTTGGACCATCGACTCAAGCTTTAAGATTGCGCTCTTATAGTCTTGTAATTGCTCATCCATTGACAATCGAGCACCCTAAAATGGCAAAGAAACATATTGGCTTATACATGCATACCTACTGATATATATATATGCTTTTTAAATGATATTTTTATGGTTACTTTCTCAAAAAAAGGCTATCATAGTGAATAAACATGAGCCACAAATTGTTCCACATCAGCATAAGTTTATCTCTGTATATATATATTATGGATAAGGCTAAAAAAATATGTTTTTAAATTTTATACATGTATTATATGCAGTTTATACGATACAAAAATAATATTGATACCTTCCAAATTTATATTTTTAAATCTAAAATTTATCTTATGTTGTTGGTATTTATGATATAGGAAATTATGCGCTACAATGCATGCCGCTATATTATACGAAAATTATACATTAAATTGCATTAGTTCTAGTCAGTTTCGTTTTGTTTTTTTGGACAACACCATAACATGTTTTTGTCATAACCATGATTTAGACTCTGAAATTTGTCCTTCTACGGCCATAGCTATGTTAACAAAAAATTTAATTAAGCCTACAAAACAGAGTCAAGATAAATGTAACAAAATAAGAAATTTTATTGATTTAAATTTAGAGTACAATCTCTAGTTTGATCCCCTGATTCGATTTTCATGATGATTTGATTTTTGCATCATGAACTTGGCGTAACACCATTGTAATACGAATTTGTTTTCCTTGAATGATGGTCGTTGGGCTTGATCTCTTTAATTGTTCTTTTTTAGAATAGAACGACATGTTGATTTTTGATGCTCGTTGTTCTTCTTCTAGGTTAAAAGAATTGGATGTAGGTTGTTGTATTCCAGAGAGTTTTAATGTACTTTGGAATAGCTTTGGATTATCTCCACCTTCAAACAAACGCATATTATTGAACTTTTCTGGTGAAGGTGCTTAGAAGCTTACTCCAGACTTCCATGAATTTTGGTGAAGTATTGGTGCTTAGGAGCTTTCTCGAATCTTCAAACAAACGACGACTAGTTTTCGCACTTATCATTCAACAATGTTAATTCTTGAGGCTAAAGTGAAGGGATTTTGATGTTACTATGCCCCCAAGTTATTTTTTTGATGTGACTGAAGATGCCTACGAACCAAATGAGTATTTGGATGAAGCCAAACGTAGTTCAAGGTTTTCTTTCTTTGTTTGAGTTTGATTGCAGTTTAGCCTCTTGCTTAGGAGGTTTTTTTCTCTTTTGGATATGCAATTTTTACTCTTGCTTAGGAGCTATTTTTCGTTTGGATATGTAGTTTATACTCTTGCTTATGAGCATTATTCTTTTTGATATGCATTTTATACTCTTGCTTCGAAGTATTTTGCTTTAGGTTATGCGGTTTATACTCTTGCTTAGGTGTAACTTTTTTTATGTCTTTGTGATTCTCTTCACAAGGTTGTAAAAGTAATCCTCCATCAACGTAGATGTCTAATTAAGTTGATCTTCATGACTGGAAATTGCAAATTCCATTTCATGAGCTCGAGTTGCCAAATCTTGAAATGTTTTAGGTTTGAGTCCTTGCAATATGTACACTAAGTTCCAATGCATTCCTTGGATGCACATCTCCAAAGCAAAAGTTTCGGACAAGTGATCTTTACATTGAATCTTCAATTCTCGCCATCCATCTTTATAATCCATAACTGGTTCGTCCTCCAATTGGTAATTGGTGCGCTTTAACTCAATCATGCTCACTGTGCGATGATTGTTGTAGAAGTGTTTCAAGAACTTTTCTTCCATTTGGGGTCAGTAGTCGATCGATTCCGGAGTCATGTCGGTATACCAGTTGAATGTCACACCTTTAAGAGTGCGAACAAATTGCTTCAGAAATAGGTCATCGTCAGTTCCTAGATTGTTACATGTTTCAACAAAGAGTGCAACATGTTTTGGATTACCTTTTCCATCAAATTGCATGAATTTGGGAGGCTGATAACCAGTTTGCATTTGCAAGGATTCCCAATCACCTTTGTATATGGCTTGATGTAAATGTTTTATCTATCAAGACCTGCACCAGGTTGGCTTTCAATGGCACTTGTTATCATTTCTTGGAGTTGTTGGACGGTGAATAAAATCAACGAATCTTTATGAAGTATTGTATTCCTTGTGTCTGATGTGGACATCGAATTAGCTCGATTGTCTTGCATCACCTTCACTTTCGCTTTCATCATCCTCGAGTCACTCGGCTGTTGGCAGTTTCTTTGCCAGAATAACGATTTGTTGGCTTTGGTAATTGATTTTGGCTTATTTTTCTTCACCTTCCCTAATGAGCTTCTGAATGTGTTCTTTCATATTTGCAAGTTCTTCCCTGGTGGTTGTCACTTCGATCACCATGACAGCGACAACATCTGTTAATCCATGGATTGAATCCATCACGTGATTTTCGCGTGATGAAAGGGACTTGTTGTTGCCGTAATGAATGAATATTCCCTTGACCACCATTGTTGGAGGAACTTGCTCTGTTGCTTGATTGTAAAAAGAGATAAGAGATGAAAATGGTCCCACTGAGCGTGCCAAAATTTGTAAACACAAATTTTAACTAATTTTGCAAAACAGAGTCAAGATAAATGTAACAATTTGAGAAATTTTAGTGATTTAAATTTTAGAGTACAACCTCTAATTTCATCCTCTGATTCGATATCCACAATGATTTGAATTGTTCTATCACGAACTTGACTTGAAACCTTCGTAATACGGATTTGATTTTCTTGAATGAGGGTCTCCGGCCTTCATCTCTTCAATTCTTCGTTTTTAGAATAAAAAGGAAGATTGATTTTTAATGCTCTTTGTTCTTCTTCTAAGTTAAAATATTGGATGTAGGTTGTTGAGTTCCAAAGAGTTTTTGTGTACTCTAGAATAGCTCTTAATTGTCTCCACCTTCTATTTTTCTCTTTGGTTTCTCTCCTTTCAAAACCCTAGGATTTTAATCCATAATAGGCCATCTAAATAGACTTGGTGTCACAACCCACCAAATAATAGCTCTAACCATTTTATTGGCTTTTAACTATTAAGTAAAAATGATGTTAATTAAAATAATTAGAATGGGCCAAATAGTTTGTAACCCAAATTAATTAGATGTTAGTTGACCGTCAAGTATATAATGAGTCAATAATTTGACCTTTGACCCATATATTATTCAACGTGGCATTTTAATAAAATTTCAGCGCCTACAAGCTCAATCAGGATATTTCCTAACATTGAATACCCCTTTTATTGTTATCATCTTTAAAAAATATTGCTCATAATATTTATGCCGACAATGTAACTCAACTAATAGGGGATTAAAATTTAAATCCATTCATGAACAATATTTTTCCAATACAAATTTAAGGGGCATTAAATTTTGGGCAATGTTTAGATAAAGCTATGGTCATAGCCAAGACCAATTTCACTATCCAAATTACGGCTATCACCCAAATATGTTTTGATGATATCCAGAAGCAAAACTGACGACAATTAATTTTTGTATGGACGTTTTGCAAAATTGCAGAAGACTTTAATGGACAATAAGGAATATGTGGGAAGTTTCTAAAGTATAATTTTGTTTATTATATTGTATAATACATTACAAGGTTTAGTTTCATAGATTTCCAAGTATAATTTTTGTATATTTTGCAAATTATCATACGGTATAGTAGTGTATATATTTGTATAGTATTAGTTTGTAAATCATAAGTAAAAAGCACGGAAAATAAATTCAGAATTTTAAAAGTATAATTTTGGAAGTTATCTTAACTGAGTTGTATGGTATAAACTGCCTACAATAGTTTAAGAAAAAAATAAGAAACATACTCTAATTATCTTTATCCATAAATATTAACATAAGTAAAACATGTTGGTGTTGAACAATTCGTGGCTAAATTTTTTGTGTTCCTAATAGCCTTTTTTTTTAAGAAAGCCACCATTACATTTTAAATAGGTATATTTTTTTGTTGTACTCTATCCATCATTATTGTTTTTTTTATATCTATTTTTATTCATTCTTTAACATGCACTTATGGATATTGCTAGCTTCAATTAGATATCAATAACGAATACAAAAAGTTGGTGTTTGGAAAAAACTAGTTGTTGTAAGAATAGTAAAAGATTTCATATGATAAAGTGTTTTCTTGGATGCGCCAGATTTTAAGATGATGCACAGTTTAGTAGATTTGCGGTCAAAATTATAAAATTACGCAAATAGATTAAATAACAACAGACGAATAAAGAAATTGTGTAACTGTGCGCTTGATGTTTATGGTTTTTTTCTTTATGATGAAAATTAGAACACACTAATTGAGATGAATAAATAAAACCTGTCGAAATTAACACATTACCACATGGATGGCAGTTTGTGGGAGAATTCCAGCACAACCAGAGGCGAAATTGACGCCTCTTAATAGATCTTGATCCGTGAGAGTTCTATATGCGGTTATGAATCTAAATCCTAAAAATCGAGCTATAAAATCAAAAATCAAAAATCCAAAATTAATGTACAATAGTGAAAGTAGCCATCCTAGGGGCCGCAAGAGTAGAGGTGGTAAAAAAAATAACGACAACCCAACGCAAATCCCATACAAAACAAGCGGTTTGGTTGATACTTTCGACATGTTCTCATAAATGGGTTGACGACATGTCATATATTAAATGGGTTGGATTGCACTTTAACATGAAAATGACAGGAAAACATGTTTATTTACAATGAATCAATGCATTTTAAAGTTGTCCCTTGTTTTATTTGACACTTATTCTTTTGTTTTTTTCATATAACTTTTATGCACTATTAAATGCTAATTTAACTACCACATTTAATATATACGAATATATGAATCGTGATTATAAATATTAATGCTAGTGGTCAACCGGAACTTGACACGTTTTAATAAACATGGAGTGTTGGGTGAAGGATTCGTGACACATTAAAATAAGAGGGTTGACAAATCGCCAACCCGTAAAGACAACACGAACCTAACACGACCCGACTCGTTTACCACATCTAGCACCCTCGAAGATGTTATGCTAAATTTTATAAACAAAATGGAAAGTGAACATACAGATGTAATCAACAACGGTGAGGCCATTAGTAAACCTTCCAGTGGGAATTCCTCCAGGGAAGTCCACGCCATACGGCGTATAATTTGCTCTAGCTAAAGTTACGAGCTCATTGTTATTTCCAGGATCTGAATATGAATCGCCGAAAATGAAGAAACATGGAACTCTTGGTGCACTATTAACCAGAGCAGAAGAAGTAACAAGAACAAAAAGTGTTGAAAATCTCCACATTCTTTTTAGTTTAGTATTGTACTTTTGGAATGCTCGCATAAAGGAGTTATGCACTATCTCAGCGAGAGTGGTCGATCTTAGCACGTAACTCATTAAACCACTGATCGTCCCAAAAAGTGATGGATAAAAAAAGAAATGATCGTTGCTAAATGTATTTTTTTTTTTTTTGGTAAGGAGAAGTGGTCCGGACCTCGCTCGGGTTCTATTGGGTCAAGCACTTAAGAGTAGAGGGGAATGGTAAGGGACTCCCAACCCCCAAATGCCCCTAGTTGAATTTGATCTCATGACCTTGAAGTCTTGGGACCAAACTCTTACCACTAGACCAAGCCAAGCTTGGTTGCTAAATGTATATATGTATGTGAATGTGATGCTATTAAATGAGGAATCTCTATTATATAAGTGAAGAGGTGTGGGTGGACACCAAAAAGAAAAAAAAGGAAAAATAAATAAAATAAATCAATGAGTTGATTAAGTAATTAAGTTTTATTTCCAAATTGAGCGATCAGATTTTTAATAAAAGAAGTTCAAAACTTCTAACTAAAATATCTAAAAATCTACAAAGTAAAAACAATTAAAAAAAATATTAACGATTATATTTTCTTGAGATCTATAGATAGACATCCACTTTGCTATATTTTTATATACTTTTGAAAATTTTTATTTTGAAATACATGAGTAATTGATTGTTCATGAGTGAAGGCACATTTGATTAAATTGATCATGATAAAGTATTTTAACATGAGTGAGAAACATTATAAAGTATTTTCATGTACTTTTGAATTTTTTCTCATTTGGACAATGAGCAAAAAATACCTTACCGGGTACTATAAAACAAAAATTATTGTAGTTGTTGGTGGGGAGTAAAGGATGTTTTCAAAGAAATATGAGCCAAAATGAATTTAGTTTGAAAACAAAATATGTTGTGTACCTTCACATTTTATCATGTTCAGTAGCCAAAACACACATCGTATGCAAATAAAATTAGGATTTTTTGTTCAAAACCACCTAAATTTTTCACCTTTTAAAAAAAACCACCTTAATGAATTTTTCTTTCAAATTTCCACCTATCATTCCCAATTTTATTAGAAACTCCCACCACTTAATGATTTTTGTTAAATTTCGTTAACAAAATCGTTAAGTGGGCCCCACATATGCATTTTATTATTAGTTTACGCCGAAATTGAAGTCAATTTCATCAATTTAAGGGCAAATCCTCAACAAATATAGAGCAAAATTTGGAACGAATTAAAACTATTTGGAAAGAATCGCAACTATTTCAAGTTCCATTTTGTTAACAAAATGTATATGTGGGACCCACTTAACAATTTTATTAATGAAATTTGACAAGACAAAAGTCGTTAAGTGGTGGGAGTTTTTAATAAAATTGTAAATGGTAAGTGGAATTTTTATAAAAAAAATTATTAAGGTGAGAGTTTCTAAAAACATGAAAAGTTTGGGTGGTAAGATGTGACTATCTATAAAATTATCTACTGTAGATTATGAAATTTCATAATAAAAGTGTTGTCGCACGCATCGCGTGCATAGAAATCTAGTAGTATATATGTGATGCAACGAGCTAATGCAATGTTTGGTAAATGAGGGATAGTATATCTGTGATGCAACGAGCTAATGCAAAGTTTGGTAAATGTAACTATTTCAGAAACTTATACTATTCTCAAAATACTCCAAAGTGATATTTAGTCATATATTTATTACTCTCTGTTTTATTTGTCCCATTTACTGTAGAAAATGACGTCATAAGTATGTGGTGAGGACGACAATTAAGGAGTCGACTTATTTTATAGTATAAGTAGTTATTAAAGTAGGTGAGAGAAAATTTTAAGATACATCTGGAAAAAAAATAAGAAAATTCTACCTGATGAACTTCAGGTTTTGAAAATTTCACGTGGTGGAATTTATTTTTTTCCGATTCTATTTGGTAACCCTCAACTTATTTTATTTCTTTCCAATAACCTTTTCCCATTTAAAAAATCATTTTGTAATTAAAAGTAAGTATTTAGGTTAGGAGACTTATTTTAAAAACCAAAAAATTATAGAAGTTCTTTCCCACTCTCTGATGAGTCATGACCAGACCACCACAAACAATGAAGTCTCTTTAATTTGTCTCTACTTCTTCAATGGCGGACAAATACAATGCTCCTTCTTATGCAAGTCTGATTAGAAGAACATATAATATTGAAGTTTGTGTTTGACAATTGAGTAGTAACAGACATCAGTGAGTTAGTGTAACATTTATGTAATTGTGTTGTGTGGGTTCAGGTTTTACACAGTAGAGGTATTGGTGGCGTTGGAATGTTTGCACATACTAGGAATTATTTACAGAGACTTGAGACCTGAGAATGTTTTAGTCATATCAGACGGCCAAATCATGGTCTCTGATTTTAACCTCTCTTTATGCTTTCATTCAATCCCACACTTAAACAAACCGCACAGAACCGTTACTGTTTTGGGTGAGGATTTAGGGAAATGCTCATGCTGGATCGGGTGTACTGAGAGAATACGTCGGTGGTAAATTTTTATAGGAGATAGAGGCGGAGGGAGTGGTGGAGTGGTTGTGGTTGTTGTAGCAGGCGGCAAAATTGATAATAGATGGGGTGGAGAGAGATGGAAGATGGAGATGGTTGGATTGTAGCCTTGTAGGTGATGGGAGACAGAGTTGCTGCTGTGTGAAGGGTTTTTCTGGTTTTTAAAAATAATTTTTAACCCTTAAAACATATTTTTAATTAAAATTGATTTTTTTAATGAGAAAAGATTATTGAAAAGAAAAAAAATAAGTTGAGGGTTACCAAAGAGAATTGGGAAAAAAATCCACCAGATAGAATTTTCAAAACTTAAAGGTTACCATGTAGAATTTCCAAAATAAATATGATAAAAGTAGATGATAAGTAATATAAATTTTTTCCCATATAAGGAATTATGAAAAACTAGGACAAAAAAGAAATGGAGAAAAAGGAAAGTATGATAAACAAAAAGAAACGGAGAGCACAAAACCTAAAAAAGTTTCATAAATAAGCAAGAGAGATGTTAGGGAGAGAGAGAGAAGGAGATAGGGAGCGAGAGGCATGGCAACTTCTCGGGACAACACCGATAGAGCTGCCGGAGACACTAGCGTTTCAGCAGGACAATGGTTAGCGCACCTACAGAACCGAACTAACAATACCAATACCACCAATCAACCCAACCACAACCACAACCACATCCCCTACCACAACCACAACCACAACTACAATCTAAACTCACAAACATACCACCATCTAGTTTTAACCCCTTTCTGAAATCTTCATACCCGGCCCATACCTTCCCACACTGCAATCTAATTGTCAACAGAATGGGGGAACTCCATCATCTTCAAGATTGTGGGGAAATCGTTCTCAACCGATTTCATTTTAACTAAAATCAAGAAACTCTGGAATTTACAACCTAGCATCTCCATCCTCACCTTGGGCAAAGGCTTTTTTATTATCAAATCCCAAACATCAGAGCTCAAAATGAAGATTCTACAGAGAGGGCCTTGGTTCGTCAATGGTTGCTTCATTTCAACACTCCCCTTGACTCCGGGATTCAAAGCCTTGGAAGTATCCATCATGGTAGCACCAGTTTGGGTTCATGATTGCATAGCTACCTATTGAGCCACACAACAGAGACATCATCTCAATTGTAGCTAATTCCCTAGGTAAACTCATAATATTTGGTAGGAGGAGCTTCGAAAGTTAGAACAAAACATCAATCGCCTTCCAAATTATGTTGGACCTCGCAAAACCCCTCAAGAATACAGTCTGGATTAGAGAATGTAACCAAAATCTAATCTGGCATGACATCCCAGACTTCTGTACTCTCTGCAATTGCATTAGACACCCCCATACTAAATGTCGTCCATGAGCCAAGGAGAAAGAAAATATCCATGACGAATCATTCAGTTTGAATAGCCAACTCCCAAAGAGAATAAATCTGGGGGAATGGCAGGAAATTAAGAGAAGAAAGGGCAAATACATTAAAGGAGTTACTCATAATTCCCCAACTGTTAACCAGAATCACCCCAATGGCTTCAATGTCTTTAGCAAGTTGGGGGATGCACCGGAGACAGAGATTTACACGGAAAAAACTATCATCTCCCACACTGTAAAGAAGCAAAAATTAGTATGGCGGGAAAAAAGCTCGAATACTACCGTTGAAAATTCAAATCTCCAAATTGCATCACGTGACCT
The DNA here is from genome assembly GCA_947645195.1 of Patellifolia procumbens. NCBI lineage: Eukaryota > Viridiplantae > Streptophyta > Magnoliopsida > Caryophyllales > Amaranthaceae > Patellifolia > Patellifolia procumbens. The sequence continues at coordinate 25,527 of CANSGD010001315.1, forward strand.
CACACACACTCCTCCAACGTGTAAAGGTCTTTCCAATTATAACAATCCAACACATTCATTAGGGAGAGGACACGTGCACGATCTTATCCTAACTTCTTCCAGAACCTACCCTTACTTTCCCTCTTAACCTAAATCCAACCAAACCCTAATTAACTTTAATCTCTCATCCCTCTCACTACCAACAACCACCCTCTCCTTTCCCTATGTTGTAATCAGTTTACATTTTCTCACTTACAAAATCAACTCGCCTTCAATGGAACCGGAACAACAAGAAATCCTTCAACCTTTCTTCCAAACCCGACAACCAGCTTCTTAACAACCCTACCAAATCCCACCAATTCCACCACCGAGGGATGTCATCAAGGTCAAATGCGTAAATACATATCTCTCCTTCTTGGAGAAACCAATCATCACCCAACCGGAAGTGAACCCCAACAACTATCGTTTTTTGATTTGAGCCCCAAAAAACTGGATTGTTGTTCAATCCTATTTAATCAGGAAATTCATAGCCAAACCGACGTATGCATACATTCCGCTCACAGAGATGGTGATGCAAATCAAAGGGGAAAAGGAGAAACACCCGGTTCATCTACCAAACATCGCAGATCTACAAGGATTCTGTCTAGTCGCAGCCAACATATTAGGAACTGGTTTGCGGCACAACCAAAGGAAGTGACGGAGATAATCGGGGAGGATTGTTTTTTTTTGTGGATCCGGCAACGATCTTGCCTCTATTGAGGACGGATTATTTAATGACCTCAGGATTGAGCATGTTCATAGACAGTCACACCAATGTGGTGTTCTTAAGGCACACAAACAGGAACTTTCAAGCACTAGCAGTCATTCTAAATCCAATAAACAAGCCACTCATCAAATCAGGAAACTCGGCAGACGAGGTGGAAAGGAACCCCTGGGAACTCTGGACAACACAGTTCGCATTCCAACCCCTGGAAGAGGGAGAATCCTACAACTTTGCACAGGGGGAGAGTGATGAAGAAAAAAGGAGAACCAAACAGGGGAGGTCCATCCTAGCCAAGAAAATAACTACCTAATGATATGTCGATCATAGCTTGGAATATAAGGGGCATCTCTAGGCCTAGCTTCAAAACAAACCTATTACATCTTGTGTCATGAACACAACCCAGGCATTGTGTTCCTCTGTGAAACCCGCACTTCTACCAAGAATGCCTTGCCAATCATTGAATCTCCCCCTTTTAATGACCACTGTCTTGTTGAACTAAGAGGTTTCTCCGGTGTCTTACTTGTTCTGTGGAACTCTTCTCGAGTGGATTTCACCACTATAGGAAATGATCTCCACATGACTAATGGTGTTTTTCATGTACGTGCTACTAAATCCACCATCCTTCTCTCTTGCATTTATGATAGAATTGTGCTTAAAAGTAGATTAGAAAGCTAGGATAACTTGAGAATAATTGATGGGAATATCAACCTGCCCTGGCTAGCAGTAGGAGATTTTAATGAAATGGTTTGCCAATCTGAAAATTTTGGATGGAAACCCCTCAAAACTAAACGAATGCAAGCATTTAAAGACTATCTTAAAGATTGTGGACTGTCTGACCTGGGTTACAATGGTATTAAATTTACTTGGATAAACAAACAGATTAAGGAACCAGTTATGGAACGTCTAGATAGGGCAGTTGCCAATTCTGAGCTAATTTCACTCTTCCCAAATCTAGAGGTACACCAAATTCTTCAAACTTGAACCACTTTGGTACCTTGAACCAACCTTCATTAACCTCTTTGCTAATTTTTGGAACTCAACACATGGTAACCTCACAGACAAACTGAAACTCCTAACTAATCACATTCAACCTTGGTCAGCCATGAGGTTTAGCAACATCTTTAGGAGTAAAAGGAAGATACTTAGTAGATTGAATGGCACTCAAAGACTGTTAGATCTAGAACTTCAGAATAATTTTTTGTTGGAACTTGAACTTCATTTGCAGACAGAACTAGACAAACTCTGTGACCAAGAAGAAGAATTCAGGAGAGTTAGATCTATGGAACTCTGGTTGACCTCAGGTGATAGAAACACTGCCTTCTTTCATAACCTTGTTATTAGAAGAAGGAGGAGGAATAAGATTACAATACAATGCTTAAAAATGAAGTGGGGAGGAAGTTCAAAATCAATACTGCGATTAAAAAACACATTTGGTTATTTTACTCTGACCTGTTCACTACTGAAAACTGTAGAGTTGCTACAACTCCTAAGAACTTTGGCAATATTAACTTGGATTACAATTAGGAATGCTGTCTTTAGTTCTAGTCCCTGGAAAGCCCCTAGGAAATATGGTTTACATAGTTACTGCTTTCAAAAAGATTTGGCATGATGTGAAACATGATCTTTTCCCACTTCTTCCATTATGTGTTTGAATCTAGAAACCAAGATGCCTCCTTGAATGAAGCAATTGTCACCCTCTTACCCAAAGTGGAGCACCGTGAGATAATTAAACAATTCAGACCCATCAGCCTTTTCCCCACTATCTCCAAGTTTGTAACCAAGCTCAGAGTCAAAAGAATGAGACCCATCCTTACGAACTTCATCTCCCAAACCAGGATAGCTTCCTACCTAATAGAAAACAGACATCAACTACATCATAGCTTCAGAAGCACTACACTCCATGAGAGGCGCCAGGGGGGAAAAAGGATATCTTGCCATAAAAATAGATCTAGAGAAAACCTATGATAGACTAGAGTGGGACTTTACCCTAGAATGCCTTATTAGCCACAATTTAGACCAAAATACTTGCCAACTCATCATGGCATGTATCACCTCTGCCACCTTCACTATCAATATCAATGGGGACAAATCTGACAAAGTTACACCTTCTAGAGGCATTAGGCAAGGGGATCCCCTCTCACCTTACATTTTCATTCTATGCATGTAACACTTGTCCAAACTAATTCATAGAGCTTGTGAGGAAGGCTCTTGGACTCCCCTAAGATTTGGTACATCCCAAGTATCACTTTCACATCTTCTTTTTGCTGATGACCTAATCCTGTTTGGAGAAGCCAGCAACCAGACTGTAGCTAGCATTCTAGCAACACTAGCACATTTCAAGGAAATTTCAGGTCAAAGAGTTAATCATAGAGAAAGCAAGTGCTACGTCTCAAAAAACATAAACACCTTCTCAAATCCAATCACTCTCTGATATGTTGAACATGAAAGCCAACCAAGACTTATGAGATTACCTTGGATACCCATTAACTGATAAGAGACTTACCTATAACCAACTAGAGTACTTGGTCAAAAAAAATGAAGGACAAACTAGCCACTTGAAAAACCAAATTTCTGAATAAAGAAGGCAGATTAACTCTAATCAATGCCACTATGAACTCTACGTCCACGTATGCCATGAAATGCTTGGCCCTCCCTAAGACATGCCTGACTGACCTAGATAAGACCATGAGAGACTTTTTCTGGGATCTACTAAACATAGGAAAAAGCTACACTTGGTAGGCTTGGGGAAAATCTGTGCACCTAAAGAACTAGGAGGAACTAGCTGTATCACATTCTAAATGAGATCTCCCTAACAAAACTCTGTTGGAAGACACACTCTAGCAATAAACTGGCCTCTACTGTGCTAAGAGCCAAATATGCTAAAAGGAGGAATGGACTGACCCCATTCAAGAAGTTATCACATATCTGGCAAGACATTGGAAAGGGTTAGGAGAATTTCACTAACTCTACTGTTTGGGTAATTGGCAATGGGAACCACACCTCCTTTTAGTTAGATAACTGGACTATAAAAGGAACCCTTAGGAGCCTCATTAGTGGACCTCTCACGAGGCGAGACCTTGAAATGAAGGTCTCTAATTGTTCGGTAGAAGGGAGGTGGGTTTTTAATCAACTTTCCTTTGTTCTTCCCCCTGACATTGTATCACTCGTTCTTGCTTTGTTCCTTCGTCCTTCTGGTACTGATTAGCTGGCTTGTTCTCTTGCCCAAGGGAGATATTTTAATACATAGACAGCCTATGCTGAGCTTTGGCAAAAACACTTCAACAACAAAAATCCACCAACACCCTCACCTATCACCAGCCTAGCCAAAAATACTAAAAGTTGGGAAATAATCATGGGAAATCCATTGGCCACCCAAGGTCAAATTATTTATATGCTCAATCCTCTAGGATACTCTATCTGTGAAGAATACACTCCATAAAAGAGGAATCCAAATCAACCAAAATTGCCCCTTCTGCCTAAACATACCTGAAACCTGGGACCATGTATTGAGAAGATCCCCATTAGCTCAGGAGGTATGTCATTACTGCTCTACACACTTACCACAACATTTTAACACAGGGGACAAAGAAAGTTGGCTGATTGAAATTCTGTTTAGAAAAGAGGAATTCAATAATAATTCATGGAGTGTACAGTTTGGAATAGGATGCTGGGAGATCTGGAAGAAAAGAAATACTTGGGTATTTGAACAGAAAAACAAAAGAACTAACTAGGTATACAACCAAATTATGCATCTAACTATAGGAGACATTAGTAGGGAGATAAGTCCACAGAAAGGTTAGTAATCCACCCTAGTCACTGCATGATCAAAGTTGATGCCTGCTTTTGCCCAAACACTTTACAAACATGACTAGGAGGGATCTATTGAAATGGCCTCAACAAATGTACAAAAGCTTTTTTTTCAAAAAGACACAAGCCACTGATGCTACCACTGCAGAATTCATGGCTATTCTTCAAGTTTTGGATTGGATAGTGGAACAAAATCTGTCAAATGTCCACTTGTTTTCTGATTCCAAAATAACAATGAAACATATAATGCATCCACCTCTTATTAAAGACTGGTATTGCAACCTGGCTAAAATGTGCAGGGAACACCCAAGGAGGAGTAGAGTGCAGGAGCTTGCAAAGGTTGGAAGGAAATGCTTACAAGACGCTGATACCTTGGCAAGATGGACAAGAGAACAAAATTATTTCTTTGCACAACTCAATTGTATTCTTTTCCCCTTTTGTAACAAATGATTGTGAAATTAACACTTCATTGCTTTTGGATGTTATTAGTATGGCTCAGGGAGCCAACCAACGTACTTTATTTAGTAGTACAACAATGGTTGTAATAGTTTAACGCGGTTAATATTATTGGTCCTTCCAACCGAAAGAAAAAAAAGAAACCGAGGGATTGTATCTCTCTTAGATTTGCCACGTACAAGAAAATAATAGTTTAGATTATTTTATGAAAGAACAATCCCCTATAGTTAGGACTTGCACACGATAATTGTTATTTAGAACCTTCAAATAGTGTTCCATCACAATTAAGATCCCTGATGCCAGTTTTTCTTTAGTTTGTTTCTAATAACTTATAAGTATATGGCTCTTGATTATTATTTATAATTCATACCTAAAATGGTTGTCCATCTTTTCTAATAACTAACAAATCATAACATTTTAGAAAGGTATAACCAACCATCTGTTATTTTCTTTTCAACCAAAATTGCTCCTTTTAATTTAATTTTTATTTATTTTTTCATATAATTCAAAGTAATTTGTACAATTCATACTTATTTGAACAACTTTCATACTCATTGGGATATTTTCATACTTATTTGAATATACTTATTGGGATATTTTCATACTTCATTTATAAGAATTTGAGCATGTTTAATCAATGAGTACATGAAATTCAAATGAGTTTGCTTATTTTATAAATCACGAAATATCATAATTAGAAAATTAAATAAACCTCAACCCAACTCATACTCATTTGACAAAATCATACTCATTTTCATTTCGACATTTTCATACTCATTTATAAGCATTTGAGTATTATGTTTAATCAATGAGTACATAAAAACTCAAATGAGTTTGCTTATTTTATAAATCAAGATATGTCATAATTAAAAAAAAAAAAAAAAATCCCAACCAAACTCATAATCATTTCACAAACTCATAGTCATTTGAACAACTTTTATACTCATTTGGATATTTTCAAACTCATTTTCAAGCTTTTGAGTATGTTTAATTAATGAGTACATAAAACTCAAATGAGTATGCTTATTTTATAAATCAAGACATATCATAATAACTTTAAAAAAAAACAACCCAACTCATACTCGTTTGACAAATTCATACTCATTTGACTTTATAGTCATTTGGGAAACTTAGGGCCTGTTCTCTTCGGCATAATTCAGCTGAACTGAACTGAACTGAAATGAACTGATTGGAGCTGAACTGAACTGAACTAAACTGAACTGAATTGAACTGATTGGAGCTGAACTGAACTGAACTGATTGGAGCTGAACTGAACTGAACTGAACTGAACTGAATTGAACTGAATTGAGTTGAATTGAATAAAATAAATATAAAGTTATAAATATGAATTGAATTGAATTGAATTACATAATAATATGAATATTAAATAAAAATTATAATGATAAGTAATAGTAATGAATAATAATAATAGTATTTTGGATATTTTTAAATGATAGTTATAAATAAATAATATTAATAATCATAAATTATTATTAATAATAATAATAATGATTAATGATTATAATGATAATTAATAATAATTATTTTATAGTCTTTGTATTAATATATTAATACTTGATTATTTCAAAAAAAAAATTATTAATACTTGATGATGATTATATAATAACAATAATATCTAAGAAGTAAATTACTATTACTATTTTAATAATTAGATTTAATAATATAATAATATTTAGTAATAAAATAATAATTGGGTCGGACTGTGCAAAATTGCATCATAAACCGTTTTGACGTGATTTGATTGGTTTATGCTTTTGACCTAAACTATGCTCCTCCCTAATGAAAATAGTAATAATAATGAGTAAAGCTATAGTAAACAAAATAATATATAGATATAATAATGATAATACTTAATAATAATGATATAAAATTAATAATAATAATAATAATAGTAAGAGTAATTAATAAAATAAATTAGATCAATATAATAATAATATTTAACAAAATGGTTATAAAAAATAAAGCTGAACTGAACTGAACTGAACTGAATTGAACTGAACTGAATTGAACTGAACTGAACTGAACTGATTGGAGCTGAACTGAACTGAAAATAAGCTGGGGAGAACAAGCCCTTATACTCATTTGGAGAATTCTGACTCATTAGGCTTCATACTCATTTAGAAAACTCATATTCATTTGGAAAATCCATGCTTATTTGAAAAACTCATACTCATTTAGGCCCGTAGTCATTTGACCAACTCATACTCATTTAGTGTAAATAAAACTATGTACACCAAAGTGTACTTTTTACATTCTCGTAGAGACTAGAGAGGTACAAGGCATGGAAGCTATTTTTGGTAAAAACTTGTACCAGAGAGAAAGCCAAGAAAACAACATGTAGCGTACAATGATATATTTAAAGCAATTTCAGATGAGAGAAATATGGAGACTGCCGAACACTTGTTACATCCATTTTTGAAAAGGATTAATGCCAACCTATATACAATTTAGGCTTACTCTGGTGATGTCTACGGAACCCTATAATTGTAGTACAAAATTACTATCACTCCTTGATATTATGTGCTTGTTTGGTTTACATGGGAAGTAAATTTTTATGGGGATTTATATTTCATGTGAAGTTATTTCCCCTAAATAATTGATAGGAATTTCATAAACTTGTTTGGTTGATATAAGGGAATTTGAAATCCCCATGAATTTTGAATGACCAAGGGGGCTTGGTAATTTATTTCCCATGTTTTGTGGGAAGTGGAAATTCCTATGAATTCTCATTTCCTCCATTTTCAACTTTTTATGTCAACTAAACAATTTGCCCACTTAACAATTCCCATGAATTTTCACTTCCCCCATTTTTAATTAACCAAACAACCACTATGGAATTAGTATAACCTCCGTATTCAATTAGTTGCAACTTTTTTTATAATAGGAAATTTCTAAATAGATGCAACACTTCCTTTTTGATAAAATATTATTTTCTATCTCTCTCCAATCACATGGTCCTATCTTTTTTTTTCCTCTTTATCTATCTCCTACACAAAAATTATCTAGAAGTCCGTAAAAAAAGTGTTACAACTAACTTAATACAAGGTAGTATTTAATTTTCTTCAAAAAAAAAAAAAAAGGTAGTATTTAATTTAATTTTTGACATACTTGGTTTACGTACTCTTGATACAGATTACTTTTTATGATGGTGAACTATATGATTTAAGAAGAAAACCCCAGTTTCAATCTGATTGCAACACATATCAATAATCAAATAATGAAATTTTGACATCCTCTAAATTTAAAAAAAGTGTTCTAAATTGTAGAGTTTACCTAAACTAGAATATTATTAGTTAATTTTTATTTTTATTTGCATTTACTATATTGATTAAACTATGCGAACTTTAAAACAAACTCCAGAGGATCTATAGAGAAAAAATAGAGTTCTTTTACTTTTTTTTGGCAGATAGTTGAAAACATCACGATGTTACCCAACCAAACAATTTGGTACCCTCAAGTCGGTTCCAAATTTTAGAGAATCAAAGCATATGGTATTGAGTTTTCACCAAGTCTTGTATATATAAATAATTGAAAAATATTGGCTATGATAAAGTCAAAAATATGCGAAATCTAATAATTAGGTTTGAATTTTAGCCGATTAGTTGTCCACATTAACTTCAACTCTAGCACATTGTTATAGTATACTATGCTATCAAAGTTGGTTGGTGAGAGTGGTAAGTACTCTCATCTATTAAACAAGTGGTAAGGGGTTCGATTCCTGACTCTTGCGACTAGAGTAACAAAAGTTGGAGGGGGCTACCCATTAAGTTGACTTCAGTACCTTGAGGGAGATTGTCCATACTATCGGTGCGGTATACTCCTGGCTAACACAAAAAATAAGTGTATTATGCATTTACCATATAACAAATATAACAAAAAGACGATGCAGATTGCCGATATTTAATATGAAATTTAACTGATACTCAAAACTAATTGCAGATTAACAAAAAAATTTCATTATAGGACACGTACATTGCACCAACTTCAAAACCTTGTGATAAAAGCATACAAAGTATAAACTCACGGTATGTTTGTTAGGAGTCTTAAGCTCGAGTCTTAAGATAAGACTTTGTAGGGTCTTATCAAATACTCCCGATAAGTATACTTCAAGACTTGGGGAGTCTTAAGGGTAGTCTTAAAAATCCAAGACTCACCTTATAAAAGAGGACCAATAGTGCGGTGCCACGATTCAAGACTTTGGAATATAATATGATCAAATTCTGTTTTTAGAGTATGAAAGGCAGTCTGAGTAATAAAAATCCAAATTGGAATGAGTCTTATGTGAGTCTGAAATATTAAAGAGTAGATAAGTAAAGAGCTAATGTGGCAGAGTTTGAAATATGGAAGGGAGTCTTATGGATAAACTCACCCTTAGCTTACTATATATTTCTTAACTAGATAGTTTTGAGAAGGGTCTCCTACACTTTACTTGTATCTTATTACAAAAAATATAAAAAAACAAATTATTGGCCAGATTTCCATTCGCTTCTAAATCTCTAACAATTGTGATTTTGAATTCTGATGGATCATCTAAGGGTGTTACTAAACATAGATTGTATTTACCACCTTATAGCCCGTATTTTACTTAGAATTGTCCAAATCGCCCTTACTTATCTCATTTCTCTTACTCCATCTCTCTAACTTCATCTGTCACTGAAGCATCCACCAAGTAATCATCCACCACTACCACTTGAGCCACCAAGGCCACCTCCGACACCATCACGTGAGCAAGAAGCACACCACCATGCCGGTTCAATGTTTTTTTAAAAAAAGGAAAACAGGGAGATGGGAGATTACAGTTGGAAATCGTAATAGCCAAAAAATAGTGGGATTTGAATTTCCAAACTCAGGAAACGTATTTTTTTGAAATACGGAAACATGGAACCGGAATCCATTTACGGTCCCATGCTTTTAAAAAAATTTATAAAACATGAAATTTCACGGTACAGGAAGGGGAATATTGTACCGGTTAACAGAAACTCCTTCTGGTATCGTGAAAAATGATATTTCACGGTAGCGGAAGGATTTTTCGATACCCGAAACCGAATATTCCTTCCTAGTACCGCCAAAAAAAATTATAAAAGAAATTGACATAAACTCTGTAATGGAAGCAGATTTCTATTCAAGATATCTTAATATGTTTCCATTATCGTTCAATACGAATTTAAAAAACAACGACTTGGTGGTGGAAATAGTCGAAAAAATAGTGGTGGTGGTAGTGGTGAGGACGGCTATGGTGGTTGTGGTATAAGAAGGTTAGATTAAAAGTGTAGAAAATTAGTAAAGTGAAGAAGTGTAATATACACTATTGCATCATGTACACGGGATATGACCTAGTAAATACGGGTTGTGTTTAGCCGCCCACTTACATAAACATCCCTGGAAAAACTCAAATTATTACTTTGTCTAATGCACTTTCCAAAGTTATGAAAATATACGATGTGGTGTTGGTAGCATCGAATGAGCTTGAAAGATGATGAAAACAACTCATAATTTTAATCCACGATGGAATCTCTCCCCCTCCTCCTATCCTACCCATATCCTTCACGGAAGAAAGCAAGGAAGAGAGCGAAGACGACAGTGACTCTGGCTAGCGTCCACTAGGATAGACAACGATGCCAAAGCTAAAACCCCCACCAACAAACCCATCAAACCTAAACCCAAATTCCACTAGCCCCAATCTTAAGGAAAAAGAAACCAGATACACCCAACCGTCACATCATCCACCCTTAATACTACAAAACATGACGGAAAGACAACCATCTCCTACAAGCAAGCCTGCCATGGATAACTTAGCACATATTGAGGAGACATTGCCAAAACCTTCTACGATGACAGGGAATCGTACCCTTCAGTGGAGGAATGCCCTAAGGAGAAGAGAGAGGATGAAATCTTCATCCCAATCTTAAAGGAGGAATATGCGTAGCTATTGCGGAAAATGGAAATTTTCAGTCATTTGTAAAGTTGTGGAAAAGACCTTTGAAAGAGACTTCCTTAGAAAAAAGATTATGGAAGTGTAACGAAAGGCTAAATATCGTCGCCATGGGAAAATGATTCTATGTTATTTGTTACGAGTCAAATAAAAAAGATCGGATATTATTGCGAAAGGTCCTTGGTTCGTGCAAAAGACACATATCTGGACACAACCTTGGAGGTCAGGCTTCAAAGCTTCGAAAGCGAACATCAACGAGAGAGTTATATGGATGCACCTCCCAGAACTACCCATTGAACTATGTACTGAAGATATGTTACTAAGGATAGGTAGAAAAGTGGGAAAGGTCCAAAAATGACAAAAGATACATCAATGGTGACAAACGACGATACACGTCGATATAAGTTTAGGCAAACTTGGATGGGAAAATTGGAGCAGTAAATTATCTACTCTGACAACGCAACATTATGCGAAGCTTGCTATAGCTTCGGTCATCACAGATTAAACTGTAGGAAGGAAAACGCCATTACAAGGAAGAACCAAACCCAAATTGGGGGAAAAGAGGAACACGCGTGGATGCGCGTGTAAAGTAAAAAGACGTGGCATAGGGAAGGAAAGTCTACGTCTGAAAAGGCCATTGTAGGGTTTAAGGTGGAGAAAAGATGGAGTCCAAAAAAGTAAAGACGAAAGTGGACAGAGAGGAGATAAGAAGGAAGATAAAGATGTAGATTTTACAGATGTCCCAAGTACAGGAGGAAATCGTACCAATTCATAATAACCCTTTTTCATTACTTTTGTCCTTGGAAAGTGAGGAATGTGAAGAGGTCAACCACCTCCCCACAAATGAAAAACCGATACGTGGCAACACCCTAAGCCTACCCAACTTACATACTTTCCCACCGAAGCCTAGCAAAGAAACTGTCCATCTCCCTTCAAAACCCCATAATAACGTTCAAAACCCACACTCCCCTCTAACGAACAACGAAAAAGAACATTATGGCTTTCCCTTCCCACCTCTTGCCTTCAGGCTCCCACCACCAGAAATCATCACCCCAACTTCAACTCCACCGACATCACCCACTTTCCTCGGAAAAGAAACCCCTGAAACTTCAATTCGTGAGAAATCTAGCCCCCCTCAACTTCAACAGCCACATGCGTCCAACCTTACCAGAATGGAACTATGGGAGTGTGAATTATAATCTCATCCCATCAAAAGAGGAGGGGTGCATGGAGGACATTCCCTTCCACCTAATTAAATACCTCATGCTCTTCCGAATGCGGAGAGGAAAATCACCGACAAGAAGATAATGCTACTCCCCCAAACATACGAGCTAATACCCGCGCACCTAGCACAAATCCAAGACGGGGCACACCTCTCGAAAGTGATGAAATTATTCCTCTGTTGGCTGCTAGAATGAGAGGGAGGATAATAGGTAGAAGACCTCAATCCCCAATAGGATGTCGATCATTTACTGGAATGCGAGGGGAATAGGAAGACCCTCTTTCAAAGTCAACCTGCGACAGCTTGTTGAAGTGTATAACCCGGACATTATCGTCCTTGCTGAAATGCGTGTACGCCGCGCCCAAACCGGAATAATAATTCGAAACCTACCTTTCTCACCTTGGCACCTTGTCGATCACATTGGTTTCCCTAGAGGGATCCTCCTCCTTTAGAACCCTTCAAGGGTTAACATCACCATTTTGGAGGAGGACCGTCAAGGAGTCCATGGTCTCGTCGAGGTAAACACTTCTCAACCCCCTTTTTCCTGTCAGCTATTTATGCTAGCCCGACCTTTAATATTCGGCAAATTTTGTGGAATGTGCTTCATAACTTGTCCGTGAATATGACCTACCCTTGGATCATTCTAGGGGACTTTAATGAAGTTAGTTGCCAAGCGAAAAAATTCGGTGGTAAACCGGTTAATAGAAAAGAGTTACTATGTTTAATGTTTTGATGTACTCATGTAATGTAATGGATCTCGATTTTTCAGGTCCAAAATTCACTTGGACGAATAAATGGAGACACAACAAAATTTACGAACGGCTCGATATTCACCACCTACCTAAGATCACGTTGGACCACTGCCCTCTTCTTTTTTCCTTGCATAACCCGAGGGGGAGGGGGAGGGGGCTTTCCATTTTGAACCAATGTGGCTACATGATGAGCATTTCAACCCATTCTTAGAAAACCATTGGCCTAATAATCAAGGGGTTCTGGTCAACAAACTTAGCAATCTTAAGTCTGATTTGTAGATTTGGAACAAAGAGGTGTTTAACAATGTTTTCCATAAAAAGAAAAGAACCCTTACACGGATTTGAGGGCGTTCAAGCGCACCTAGCTAGGAACCCAAACTCACTCTTTCACCAAGACCTAGAGGCCGACCTTCAGTTCGAAATGTTGGAAATCCTCAAGCAAGAGGAGACCTTATGGATCACTAAAGCGAGGGTAGAGAAGACTAAATACGAGGAGAGAAACACGAGATTTTTCCACTAAAGCGTCATTATAAATCGTTGTAGTAACAATATCCTTGTCCTTACGAACAAGGTGGGAGGAAGAGCTTAAAGATAAGAGGGACATAGAGGATCATATCTGCATCCATTTTTTTTCAAACCCTGTACACAACGGAAAAAGTCTGGTCCACCCTCAGGATAGCTTAAATGTAGCCTTTGTCCCGTCTGTAGCCCAGATTAGGCAGGCCATTTTTAGCATGAAACGTCTAAAAGCCCCGGGTCCGGATGGCTACCATCCAATCTTATTCCAAAGGGCGTGGGGAGTTGTGGGTAATGATGTGTGCACCCAAGTGAGGGAGTGGTTTAGGGAAGGGAAAGTACCAGAAAGCATATGCCAAGCCCTCATTTGCCTTATCCCCAAAATCCCAAACCCGTAGACCTTCAAGCAGTTAAGACCTATTAACCTTCGCAACACTGTGTACAAACTCATTATCAAGATCACAGTGAACAGACTAACACTACTACAAAAATACCCTATGGAGTCGCCCCTTTAGAGTCGCCTCTTTTTAAAGTCTGACACATTAGCTTTTAGCGTCGCCTGTTTTCAAGCAAATGACGCATTCGATCCTTGGTTAAATGGAAAAAATCGACTACAAGAGTTTTCGCGTCGCCTCTTAATTAGCATGCGACACGATAGGTATTTGCGTCCCATATTTTCCGTTGAACAGACGCATTAGATCATTTTTATTGCGTCGCCTGCTTTATAAAAGGTGACGCAATAGCATTAGGTGTCCAATATTTGATTGAGGCGACGTTTTAGCTTCATTAACCGCTAAATGAAAAACAAAATATTCAACATATCCCGCTAAAAACAAAAACCTAAAACAAGAAAAAAAAAACAAAAAGTCTCTTCACCGCTGAGACGTCGTCTCATTTTTTTTTCTTTGTAAAGAAACTGACTCCACTCTTCGCCGCTGCTGAAATCCACTCCACCGACGACGACGTGACTCTGGTGGTCAGCCGACGACGTGATTCTGGTGGTTAGCCGATGACGTGACGACGTGAATTGGATTAATCTGCTCAATTCCTCTGTTATTCAATCCACTCGACGTGAATTGGGGTAAGGTTTTTGTTTTTGAAGTGGGTTTTCCTCCTTTTGGGGAAATAACTAGGGTTTTGTTTCTTCCATGATTTTGGGTATTCCGCCATTGTTAATGAAGGAATGAAGAGATTAGTGTAGTGTAGTGTGTTTGACTGTTGTACCACTGTGTATTGTTGTTGCAGGTTTGCTATAGAAATGTGAAAGAGTGGTATATTGGTTCCTATTCGTTATCCAATAACCATTTTTCTATTTAAACAAATAACACCCAAAAGGCCAAAAAGGCAAAAACTATTTTTTGTACATCCAAAAAGTTTCATGTACGTCCAAAAGCTATAATTTGTACATTCATAAGCTAATTGTTGTTTCAAATATAGATAAAATGGTACATTCAATTTGAATTCCATGTATGATTTCAGTTTGTGAACTTTCTGTCTAATATTTCACTTGATTGCAAATAATAAAGACCAATTTGTAGAGATTTTTGTTTCGAACAACACCAATCTTAGGTGTTTGGTTTTTATGGTCTATTGCAGTGGATTATTTTGGTGAAGTTATTATGAAATTCCTTAATGGTGTGTTTGGAAACTAGAATTTCATACAATTCTCTTGTTTGGGAAGCCTACAGAACTTGGATTTGTAATTGGATCAAATCCATGGAATTAAGTATAAGGCTTTAATAGGGGAATTGTAAATTCTAACCCAGTACCTGGTATTTACAAATACCCACCACACACTCGTTCCTTGCAATGTGAAATCTCAAAGTCTGTGACTAACTTGACTCACTTTTTTTCTCTTACTTCTGCAACATAATGGCATTTTCTGTGGCCTCGGCACTCACCTATTCACCTCATTTTCAAATTCTGAATTTGAAAGTTTTTTTTTCCAAACGAATGATTTGCATTTCAATGCTAGGATTTCAAAATCTGGAATTGAAATCCAGGAATTGAAATGAATTCCATATTCCCAAACACAACATAATTGTATTCTTGCATTGGCAATTTGCATAGCAGAGGTTAATTTTGTTCTGAATGTGAATGGTGATGTAACATTTATTCGGTTGTTGGGATGCCGAAGTGACTGAAGATGATCATGTGTGCTTGTTTCTCTATTGTCATTTGAACTTCTTTTGAGATAATAGGATTACCTTCTTGCTGGTTACTTTTTGACTTTGGCGTTATTTATGTTTTGATGATTGTTTGATTCATTGAAATTGGAATTGGATTAGTTCATCAAGAGCTGGAGTTAGGAGGAGGATAAATTATTGAATTGATGTGATTATTATGATTATTCGATTTATTAGACTTGAAATTAGATCATTGAAAATGTTGATTTTTATTTTGTGCTATAATTGAGTTGTTGTGATTTGTGAATTGAAGCTAGTTTATACATTGTTGGCAATCTCCGATTTATATATGCTTGTTTGACACCGGTTAGTGGATATGGTCCACTGTCGCTCAGTCTTCTTGCTTGGAATTCGGGTTTAAGCCATTGGTAAGGTAGCTTAATATATTGTCCCCATATACAATGGGACTAGTATTATTATTGATGATAGTAGAGGAGCTCAACAGGGATGATATACACTATTTTACACGTTATTATCACACAAGCTAAGAACTAACACTAACATAGAAATGAAAGGAAATTCACAAAGGAAAGGAATAAGGAAGCCAGACTTTTAAGAGCTTCTTTACAAGTGCTTTGTTTCATCAAGCTAATTCATAAGTTCAATTATATAAGATGTCTTTTTCATTAAACATTTTTGCAAACAAAGAACTAGAAAGCTTAAGAAAATGGAGATATGATAAGTACTGCAGAAATTTTGATTGCACCTATATAATTCAATGGCAAAGACAAGGCAAGGTGTTAACTAATGATGGTTCACACTAATTTTATGTGATTAAGGACGGAGAATAAGAGGGATATGATAAGTACTACATAAATTTTGATTGCACCTCTAGAGTCTCAATCTGGGTTAGTGACCACAGGGGAAGGGGTTAGTGACCAGAACTGGGTTAGTTATACACATCAGTTATAAGTCATTTCAAATCATTATCCTCCGCACTAGCCTCTTCCGACCAGTGTCACATAAATCTGAGTTTATATTGATAGTATGACAATCTGCCTAAATGTCATACTGTCAATCTGCCTCTAAAGTCATACGTCAATATACACTCAGACACACGGAGTAATTTTAGCTATAGAATTTAACTCTTTTTCATTTTTAACTAAGTGACCCTTTCCTTGTAGTTCAATCCATAATTTAGTCACATGCGCTTGTATTATTGTTGCAGCACATTCACCTGTTACTTCACATGTCACTTCATATTTCGGTGACACTACACCATTGTTTAGTTGAGATAACCAAACCATAGTGTATATGTCCTATTTGCGGCCCCGTTGTTTTCTAATAATGGTAAGGGAAATAGCCACTTCTTACTAAGAAGAAGTCAATTGTGGTGCAATTGAAAAAGCTTCTAAGCTATGATTTTGGAATGGAAGACTTCGGGGCAGTGCGAAAGATTCTAGGCATGTAGATTGTTATGGATCATCCTCAAAAGACTTTACCTCTCTCAGAAAATTTAGATTCTTAAGGTAATTGGCAGGTTTGTGATGAGTACTAGAGATCTATTGATACTCTTGCTGATGCTAATAACTTAGATTTACTTACAGTCTAACCAAATATTGGTTGACCAACAATATATAAAACAAGATTTTATAATATACAACACAAATCAAAGTACTTAAACCATTGTTTGAGTAAGTATCTGGATACCCCAATTTTAGTTTTATTATAATTGGGTAAGCATAACTACTATGACAAATTGCACGTGTATTCAATGACTATGACCATTTAAGATAAATTTATGATATTTACCGATCTTATTGTGTATTGTAACAGCTAGGGGCAGCAAAAATCTTGTGTACCTAATTCCGGATTTGTAACTGGCTATTGATATGATTGGGACTGGTTTCAAATTCGAAACATTTTTGGTTCCGATTTTTTAGTTTTTGGATTAAGCACACACTATGAATATGTAGGACCTAGTTCTAAAATCGCATAACCAATATATCTGGTTTCATAAACGACCACCCAATTTTTTTCATATTTGAAAATATTTGTGAAGACATTTATGAGAAATAGATAATAATCACAAAAAATGCAATATTAACTAAATTATGTTAAATTTTAATAAGAATTATTTAAAATAACTATTGGTTTTTTTGTCACATTATCAATTAAAAAAATAAATGACAAAAGTAGTAACTTGACTGGGAGTCCAGTATCGAAACCAATTCAAACCAAGTCAGGTTGTAGTTCTTCATTTTGGGTGGACTTGCGGGGCCACAAGGCATGTGTTCAATAATCAAATTTTTTTCAAGACTTACAAAATCTGAAAATTAGTCACGCATTGTACATGAGGAATGATTCTACATCCCTGGTACAAGGAGTAGGACAAGTAGAATTATTGCTCACATAGGTAAAAGGAATTGATAATAAACGATGTTTATTTCATTCCCGTTGTTAGGAAAAATCTAGTGTCTTGTAGTCTTTTAAATAAGTTCGTTTTTTATATGGTGTTTGAAGCCGAAAATTTTATTTTAAGAAAAGATGGTATATTTGTAGATCAAGGGTATTTATGTAATGGCATGCTTGGACTTAGTATCAATAATAATGAATGATATTTCTATTTTATGTGATTGATGTTTCTTTTTTCTGGCACAATGGGTTATGTCATGTTAATTATAACAGATTGTGTGATATGTTTAAAATGGTTTTCATTCCACCAATAGACATTAACATGGAGAAGTGTAAAAAGTGCCAATCAAATAAAAGGAAAAATTCGCACCAACAACACCAACTATTCCTTTGTTGCACAAAAAAGCATAAACTAAAAAGGTGTAGTGCACAACACAAACTCTATGTGATGGGTGCACAAAACAACATAACGACATTTTGACCTGAGATTCTACATAGAATTTAAATTGTTTTGTGCACTCATCACATAAGTTGGTGTTGTGCACCCATCATAATATTCGTTTGTGTTGTTTTGCGCACACATCACATATAGTTTGTGTTGTGCATTGCACCATATTTAGTTTGTGTTGTGTTGTGCACCAAACGAAAACTTAGTGTTGTTAACGCCAATTTTTCCTATATAAATTACAAGACAACCATTTCGATCCAACTATTGAACGGTCATCTATCATGCTTGATTTGGTGCATAGTGATTTATTGAATTTTCATAGTACTCCATCTTTAGGAAATAACAAATATGTTATTACTTTTATCAATGATGTCATTCGGTTTTGTTATGTCTATTTATTATCTTCTAAAAGATGATGTCATTGATAAATTTAAGATCTTTAAAACTGAAGTTGAATTACAAACTATTATGAAAATTAAGAAATTTATAAATGATAAAGGTGACGAATATCATGACCCTAAATACTTTGAATAAGTAGGAATTATTCATGAAACAACGACTTCTTATACACCGCAATAAAATGGTATCACGGAAAGGAAAAATAGTGTCTTAAAGAACTGGTTAATTCTATGCTACCATACTCGGGTTTGAGTGATGATTTTTGGGGTGAATCCATGATCATGGCTTGTTACATCTTAAATCGTGTTTGCTATAAAAGAAACCAAATCAATCCCTATGAATTGTAGTATAAGAAACGATCTAACCTCAAATATTTGCGTGTTTGGGGTTGTAGACCAATTGTTAGATTGCTACAACGACCTAACACAAAAATTTTGGGTGAAAAAGGAATTGATTGCATATGTATAGGGTATGATGTACATAGAAAATCCTATAAATTCTATGTCATGGAACCTAATGACTATACATCAGTTCATCTCGTAGGTAAGTCTAGGTTGCGATTTTTTATGAAACTCGTTTCACTTCAATTCCTAGGGCAAATTATGTAGTACCAAATTATACCAATTCAAGGGAATTATTGCCGAGCACTAGTGAATCCCAAGTACTAATTACGGAACAAGATCAAGAATCTAATCCGTAATTGAGAAGTAGTAACAGGATGAGAAAAGAAAAATCTTTTGGTCCCAAATTTCAATTTTATTTGATGGAAAGGCCAAGAAAAGAGATCTACTTTGAATACCTAGTCAAACTAGATTTATGTTTCAATCTAGTTTAATAAAAACTATGAGAGCTTTTCAGTTGTTACATCTTAATGTTTGGGGACCCTATAAAGAGCCAACGCATTCTAAATGTAAGTTGTTCCTGGTTATTGTGGATGACTCTGCAAGGATGACTTGGATTTATTTTTTCATCTCAAATTTGACGTAGTCCCTATTTTTCAGAATTTTCTCAGATACATAAATACATAGTTTCATGCTAGTGTGCAATGTGTAAGAACGGATAATGCAAAGGAGTTTTGTGAGGGTTTTATGAAGCTTTTATATTTCAAAAGGGGGATTAAACATCATAAAAGTTGTCCTAATACACCACAACAAAATGGTGTTGTTGAGAGAAAACATATACACCTATTAAAGACATTTAGAGCACTCTATTTTCAATCTAATATTTCTATACAATTTTGGGGAGAATGTGTAGAATGTGCTGCTCAATTGATTAAGAGAATGAAACTTTCCGTTTTGAAAAATGTCAGTCCGTATGAGAAACTGTTTGGTGTGAATCCTTCATTGGATCACTTGAGAGTGTTTGGATATTTATATTTTGTTTCTACTATGAAATAATATAGAATTAAGTTTGATCCAAGATCAGAACCTCATGTTTTCATTGGTTACTCACCTAGTCAAAAGGCATATAAAGTCTTGCATTTAGCCACTCTCAAAATTCATGTTTCCAGAGATGTTATTTTTCAGCAACAACATTTTCCTTTTCACTAATAAACTTCCATAACACCTTTTCAATATTTCCTCCCAACAGCTACATATTTCACTCCTTACATAGACAATAATCTCATTCCTCATATTTTTCATGCCCTCCCTAATCCTACCGCTTCTATTACACCTGATTCACTTCCATTACCTTCTATTACACCTAATTTACCTCATTCTTCCTCTTCATATTCTCTTGATTATTCTTACACCTCTTCTTCCTCCTAGTCCACCTCCTATCTCACCTCCTCCTTCAATTCCACCTCCACCTCCATATCCCTCTATTTCTCTTCCTAATTCTTCCAATGTCATGGATATATTTCTTCCCATAAGAAAAACTATAAGACTATCTAAACCACATTTCCATTTACAAGATTTTGTGTGCAAGCTTCCATCTTCTAAGCATTGATGTATTCCCAGCATCTACCTACATCTCATCAAGCCTTTCTCTCTTTTGTTGCCTCTTTATAAGAGCCAACCACTAATGCTCAAATTTCTAAAGATCCTCAATAGGTACTGCTATGGAGAAAGAAATTCAGGCTCTTGAACACAATCACAATTGGATTCTTGTTAATTTACCTTCTCAGACCAAACCTATTGGCTGCAAGTTGGTTTTTAAGATTAAATTGAGAGCAGATGGTAGTAGGCCCGTCCCTGAGGCAGGGAAGATGGGACGCCCGCTCAGGGCCATGGGAGGAATGCTCATTTTCATGTTTTAGATTAAATTAATGAGTACATAACCAATCTGCGTGCAACAATTGAAAGAAAGTGGCATGAAACCTAGCGGTAAAGTCCTCTGCGCATTTGCTTCCTGAAGCAATCCATGATAGTGTTTGGAATCCCACTATAGCTCTACTTAGACCTTATTTTTGTTATTTCAACTTTCTTTCTTAATTGAACAAAAAAAGTTCCAAATCTTTTTTTTGTGGTTTTTGTTTCCCTTTTCATTCTAATTTCTATCATTGACCTATACTCTTCTAATTTCCAAATAATGGTTACACTTTATCTTTTCAGGCTTGTTAATGCAAATGTCTGAACTTTAATATCGCTAGTTGTGAATTTGTAAATATGTTTGAGCATTTAAATTTATTTATATATTATTATCATCTTTTCTATTGACTTTGTAGGGGGCCCTTATTTGTTACTTCGTCGACATAGGCATCCAAATCTCTATTTTTGTATAATAAGTTAGCGGCCCATTTTTTGCCTTTTCCCTTGGCCCTAAAATGACTAGGAATGGCCATGGATAGGACTGTTGAAAGATTTAAAGCAAGGTTAGTTGCTAAAGGTTATGCATAACAATTTGGAGTTGATTATCAAGAAACTTTCAGCCCTGTAGTAAAAATGGCAACTGTGAGCATCTTAGTTGTTGCTTCATATAAAACTTGGACACTCTATCAATTAGATGTTAAAAATGCTTTTTTTGCATGGTAATCTAATTGAAGAAGACTAAATGATTGTTCCTGAGGATGTTCCTAACAAAGTGTGCAAGCTTATTAAATCTCTTTATGGCCTGAAACAAGCCTCCCAACAATTGTTTGCAAAGCTTGTTACTGAGCTGCTCTCTCTAGGATTCACTCAATCTAAAAGTGATTATTCACATTTCATTCAATCCTCTTCCTCTCAGATCACTATTGTTGATGTCTATGTAGATGATATATATTATATTTCACACTTAAAATCTCACTTGGATCATGTGTTTATAGTATCAAAGATTTAGGAATTCTCGGTTTTTTCCTTAGTTTGGAAGTTGGCTATCTTCCTACTGGTATTTGTCTCTTTCAGAAAAACGTTCACCAAAGAACTGCTACACTCTTATCTACCTATTTCTTTAAAGGTTACAGCCACTCCCCTTCCTCTTCATCTCAAACAGTCTTCATCAGAAGGAGATGAATTTGAAGATCATAGCCTCTACAGATGCATTGTTGGCAAGCTCAATTTCCTTAGTCATACAAGGCCTAATTTGGCTTTTACTATTCTACACTTAAAGCCAATTTTTAAAAGCATCTAGACTACCCCATTACCAAGCTTTGCAACATACTCTCAGATATGTTGCATCTACTGCTGGTCAAGGCATCATCTTGAAGGCTACAGTTCATCTCACTCTAGAAGCTTTTTCAGATTCTGAGTGGGGTGCTTGTTTATTGCTAGTTACCAAGCTTTGCAACATACTCTTAGATAGTATGAGATTTATTGCTAGTTAACTCATGTTTCTTGCTAATTCATCTGTTAGTTGGAAGTCAAAGAAAGAAAGTATTGTTTCTTAGAGCTCTTCTGTGGCTGAATCCAAAGCAATGGCAACAACTGCTTCAGATTTAACTTGGCTTGTTAGACTTCTAAGAGAATTGGGTGTCTCTTTTCTCAAGTCTATCACTCTCCAGTGTGACAATCAGAGTGCCATACATATTTCTAAGATTCCTATTCATCATGAGAGAACTAAACATATTGAGATTGATGTCCACTTCACCAGAGATAAAGTTTTGGAGGGTTTGATTCAACTTATATTTTTAACTACTCATTCTCAGTTAGCTGACGTGCTCATTGAAGTATTGCTCTGTCTATTTTGAGGGGGGATGTTAAGAATATCAAGCTATAACAATGAAGGTGCACTACAAGCTAAGCTACAAGGACTCAGCTAGACTAGATTCTTTCTATTGTAAATTTTGTTATAGCCTAATTGTTTTGGCTATGTAACAACTCTATATAAATAGAGACTTGTAATATATTCTTTTCAATCTATTAGTTAGTTCATTCTAATTA
Source organism: Patellifolia procumbens (assembly GCA_947645195.1). Classification (NCBI taxonomy): domain Eukaryota; kingdom Viridiplantae; phylum Streptophyta; class Magnoliopsida; order Caryophyllales; family Amaranthaceae; genus Patellifolia; species Patellifolia procumbens. Next base: position 48,664 of record CANSGD010001315.1, read on the forward strand.
ACTAACCGTTAACTATTTTCCTCAGTATCATTTTCACTCAATTATCTCTGTACAAACTGCTTCTACTACGAAGCTTCCATAATGGTGAAATGGATTCGATGAGTTTTTGTCTGCACTTTAACATAGAGGGATGGATTGGAGATTGAAACCCTCTAGAATGTGATTTTATTTAGTGTAAAAAGGTTCAACCAAAAACTAGAAAGGAATAATGTCCATTAGATTCCAAATAGGTCAACTAAAAACCGTCGAATTACACCTCTCCTATATTTTTTAGGAAAAATTAACGAGAAAAATTCCAACTATTACCCATCTTCCCTAATTAATCCTACCTTTAGTAATTTCCCGATTAATCCCAACTATCTTAGCATATCATCCTTTATTAGTCCTAGGTGAAATGGTAATTGTACTTAATGAATAGCTTAATAATGCCACGTGACGCGTTATAATTGGTCAAATTATTAATTTATTTTAATCACCAAACTTTATAAAAAAAAACTAAGGATACCCACGCCACCGCCACAGCTACACCAGCCCCACAGCCACAATCACTGAAAAACAACCCAAATTAGCCAATCTTAAACCCCCACCGTCGATCTCCCTCTCCCCACCCTGAAAACAGCCCCCGCCACCCTGGGAAAACTTCCTCATCCCCGTAAAAACCGTCCTAACCACTCCAAAAACAACCATAAATTCTGAAAAACCCTCATAACCAACCAACGGGGGGTTGGTTTGTGGATTGAATAAGGTTTTTCCGGAATTTGGGTAGATTTTTCGGGAGTTTGGACGGATCGACAAGAGAAAGAGAGGAAGAAGGAGATTGAAGAGAGAGGTGGCTTGGGGTGAATTCGAAGAGAGAGAAGATCTTGGTGGTGGATGAAAGAGGTCCAGGAGAGTTCGGTGGCAGTGCACTGTTTGTGTCGGCGACCGTTGAGAAGCAGCGAGGGGTGGGTGGGATGATTTGTGTTGTGGGAAAACAAGGGTAGGGGTGGGGTGGCTGAATGCAGCATGGGAGGCAGAAGGGGGTGGATCGGGTGGGGTAGAAGGAGGGGAGAAACATTTATAAAAAAAAGTTTAGGTCAATTAGATTATCAAATGTGGCCACTTACACCAGTTTAGTAGGTTGCAAGTCAACCAGGACTATTTTGGGAAGAGTGGACAATAGTTGGGATTATCTTGGAAATTACTGAAGGTGGGATTAATTAGGGAAGATAGGCAATAGTTGAGAATATTCTAGTTAATTTTCCCTATATTTTGAAAAAAAAGGAAATTCCCAATGGTGGCCCTTAGGTCTTAGGAATTCTCAGTGGTGGAAATTTCTAAATAACTTTCCCATTGGTAGCCCTACTTTATAAATTATTCCCAAATATAGCCTTAATGAAAAATATTCCGTTAATAATAAAGCATATTCCGTTAGTTAACCATTAAGACGGTCACTCGCACGTTTAGAGGTCTTTTTTGCCAATTTTGACATCAAAATTAAACGTTGAGGACTAAAACTAACGCCATAAACTTAACTTTAAGAATCGATTTTGAGGTCCAAATTAAAATTAAACAATCCGAGGTGTCTCATTTTATATGCGAATGTCCGCTTTAACGGTTCACTAGAGGAATATGCTTTATTATTAACGAATATTTTTCAAAAAGGTTATGCTTGGGAATAATTTATGAAGCAGGGCTACCAATGGGAAAGTTTTTTAAAAATTTTCACCACTGGGAATTTCTAATACCTAAGGGCCACCATTGAGAATTTCCCAAAAAAATATAATCATATTTATAACACATGAGATTCTATTCTGGTAAGATCAAATCTCTTGACCTGCTCTCGCACAAGGCCCCAACAAAAGACCCATTATAATCATATTTATAACACATGAGATTCTATTGTAAGAATATACGAAACTATCTTGTATTTTCATTATTCATATTTTAGGCATGTAGATATAATTTGCTATGTTTGTTATTGTTGTTACAATAACTAAGGAGATAATATCTCATCTATTGTATTATATCTCTCTAGTATATAATATTAGGTTGTAAATTATTTATGGTTAAGGAAAATAATTCTTTCATGGTATCAGATTTATAGGGTTTTCTTTTCAGATCTCCACACTTCCTCCGTCGTCCCTAGACTAAGCCACACCGACACGTGCCGTCTCATCTAGTCGGCCTTCGAGCTTTTCTTCTTCGTCTTCCATTTCTTCTTCTCTTTCTTCTCTCACTAGTTCAAACATCAAACATAATGTTCCCATTATTCTTGACATGGAAAGCGTTCAATACTCCAATAATTCTTTCAATGATCCCTAGACCAAGTTAGGTAAGATGGAAAGATTCACCCTTTGAGGAAACCCCAATTCCTTTGCAAATCTCCTACATATATAATCTTGATTGTGCGTGGAAGCAAAATTTTTAATAAACAAAAACTCATATACGTGGTAGTACAATACAACTTAGAAGGACGAAAAGGGATTGGGCTGAGACGAGTCAAACAGACCTTGACCTGGCCCAGCCCACCCCTGACGACAATATGTTCCAAGCCTTGTCTGTTGCAAACACTTACAAGGAAGGAACATTAACTAAAATGCTTATTTTAGAACAATTACATATATAATGCTATTAGTATTCATCATTCACTGCTTATACCAATAGAGCGTGTTTGCAGCTGCTTTATCATGGATTGATCACTAGACACTAACGTTTTAATATCAACTGGATGCACTGAATTTGAATCTGGAGCACTGTAAGCCGTTTCTCCTGAGAACACATTCACCACTTCAGTTGTATGAAAGCCATCGAAAAATATGTAATTGCCTCGGCTTTCACAAACCGTGTTTGATTCTACGCACTGATAATCTTCCCTAACAGTACAACAAGTAGCATTTGCTATTGCTGAACCTGAAACTCACAAAATTTTAATTTCAATTAGCATCAAGTAGAGCTAATCAAAGTAGTCCAATGGATTCTATAGGCCCGGCCTAATGATTTTTAGCCCAAAAAGGCACCCCAGTTTGATTCTACAAAGGCCCGGTTTGGCCTAAAAACCGTGGCCCAAAACTTTCCTGGACCCTATCTTTGCGGGCAAAAGGGCTTTGGCCTAAAACATAGGATGATATGTGCTCATATATGATATGGTGTTTGGCAAAATGAATTAGGAAAATCAGAAGTTGTACCTGTGTCAGTGTTGGATGAGGTACCAATGTATGTAAATTGTGCTCCAGGAAGCTTCTTGTTTAGGTCCTGCACCAACTTAAGGAGTTTTTGGTTGAATGGTTGAACTGCCGCATTAATCTTGTCTACGCACAACGATCCATTTGTGCCAAAAGTGTAAATTTCACCTAGACTGCACCCAATTAGACCAAGCCCAAACACGGCTACCTTCCTTGCTCCGAGCAAATGCAATGTCTGCTTGTCCAATTTTGGTACGTTAATCAATCAGTTTTTGTACGCAAATAATATGAGGAAAGCAATGCGCTCTATATCATGTATATAATGAAAGCTACGTAATTTACGCTGATCTTATCAATTTAACAGAGAAGAAAACTAAAGGAAGTGTTTGATTGGATGGAAATTACTTTCCTTAAAAGTTGTTTTTAAATAATACTGAGGAAAGCAAAGCGCTCTATATGATCATTTAACTACAAGTAGAAAGCATTTTTCATTCTATTTCCTTACATTCCTCCCATCTATCTTCCATTCGTTTCGTTTATATTTTTTCTTCTAAATTTTGTAACTAATAAACACGTAAAACAAATAAAAAACTATTCTAAAATTGAGTTTTCTCTTGAAAATTAATTTCCATTGAAAATGATTTTGACGCATGCAGACGTAGCCTATGACAAGGATCTGATACGCCAGAAATTTAGTATTATTTCTCAAAATAGAATGACGAGTAAAACATGGGATCAACACATTCAAATAAGCTAAGTACCTTGAGTTGTCCAACGAATTGACCGATAAGTGCATCAGCAAATTCATCAGGGGTGTAACGCGAGCTTGAAGAGTAGTGTTGTGGCATAAAGTAGTTGTTGATGTAATCGTTGTTGCCCATATTTACAGTGTATAGGCATTTACCCACTGCTGAAGACCGACCATACCAAGCAAATTTTGCTATGGTAAAAACGTGATTCAATATCTGCTGATCCATACTTATTCTTCCTCCCTGAACCAGACACCATTCAAAAATTCTAAGCTGAATGCGAAATGGATTATATTATTACGATAACAACTAATATGATATGCTCTATTTGTTCTTTTACTATTAAATAGTACTTAGACCCTGGCGATGCTCCGTCATTTTTGTACATTGAATTTATTAATAGTTGAAATAATTGATGTCATGTAGTGTGAACTATTGTCAAAACAATTTTAAAACAACTTTTCGTTAAAAAAAATATACAACTTAACTCTTGGTTCCTATTCATACATCATTATTGATTTTCATAGAAGAACCACTAATAACATGTTGGAGTGGTGGTTGAAACTCCTTATTGCATATAGAAGAACCACTAATAACATGTTGGAGTGGTGGCTGAAACTCCTTATTGCATACGCAAGGTCATAGAGTGTCATTTAAAGATCAATGGGACACGTGGAAGATTGCAATCCTTGCTTACACTTTTTATATATATATATATATATATATATATATATATATATATATATATATATAGATAGATAGATAGATTTTCTTACATTTGGAATTCCACAACTTTTATCTTTAATATCTTTATATATGATTGTATTTGGCTTTTTGTTTGAAAGGTAATGAAAAGTTTACATCCAAAATCATCATTTACCACCAATATTCCACAGATAGAGCGAACCAACTAGGTTGGACTACTCCCATCAAAGAGAGAGATTAACAAGGAAATCATTATTTAAACCACCAAACAATTGTCTAAATCGTTGGTGATCCCCCCTAAACATTTTCCTAGGCATAACAATATTAATTCTTCCTACTAGATAACTTTAGATTCCAATCAAGACTTATCAACACTCATAGTCATCACCTTGTTGTTCCATCATTCCTTACCCACAAGATCTTTTTTGGCTAGAATTGTTTTTTTAGTAAATTTATTTTCTCCACATATTTTTTTTGGTTTGAGCCAGGTTAAGAGGGAAACTCTTTTCCACGGCAATAGAAGGATAGCTTACTTACCATTCATCAAGAAAAGAAAAGGGTGCAAAGGAAAGTTTACTTTCATTGCAAATATAAACAAGAACTAAGACTAAGCTAGATTTGAGTTTCTCTCCAAAATTAGTTCTTATGGACAACACTTTCCTTTGGCGGTTTGGGTCGAATCGCATCAACCACAACCCAAACCGTTTTGGCGTGGTTTGGGTTGGTTATTAGTTTTAAAAAGTGGGTTGATTTATACTTTTGATCAAATTGTGGTTGACATTTTATTGTTAGGTATACCAATGGGCAAGTTTCATGGAGACCCGCCCCGCATCTTACCCAATTACGCGGAGGTAGGGGATGTTTCGCGGATGATGGGGCTGGGACAGGACGAAAATCATCCTCACCATGGGGGATGGGGTGGATGTAGATTTTATGATGGACCCGCCTCATCCCCGCCCCCGCTTCTTCCCACTCTTCTAAGTACTACTCATCATGTTTATAAAAATTTTATTTAAAGATATACTTTTCAAAAACAAATTAACACATGCTTGAATAAAAAACAGACGGATGTTAGGGCGCGTATGACGGATATTGCGACTGTATGAATTGTTCGAAACATGTTAGAGGACCCATGCGGGTACATGATGCGGGGATAGGTTTTAGAGTGTACCTGTTAGGGTGGGATGGGTACAAAATTTTCCCCCACCATGGATGATGGGGAAGGAACCGGGTGAAAATGAGATTTTTAGGTGCGTAAGGGTGCGGAAGGACCAACCTCCGCACCCGCCCCACCTCATAGATATCGTTATTTAAAGTTGTTCTATCATATTGATAATCGAAGCCGCCAAAGTCTCTTAGTATTCGACGTAACAACAATTTTTTACCATAAGTAGTGCTATTTTTAGCAACTTTGTAATTTTTTCAAGATCTTCTAGCATTATTGTAGTTTATTGTATGTTTTTATAATTAATATCTAGTCGGTAAAATAAAACAATCTTTGCGATTCAGAATACTCATATTGAAATAAAATATGGGTAAACCGTATTGCACCAAACCGTTTTATATATGTATTGCCATCTGTTCTGATTTGGCCCAAAGTGCAATTTGAGGTGGTTCGAAAAAATTCCAATGTTTTTGTGGGTGGGTTCGTTTGGCTTAAATCGCACCAACCAAACCCATGTCCAACTCTAAACTTTCCACTAGTTTTTTTTCCATCAAACCAAAAACACCCGTGTCTAGTTGGATGAAAAAAATTATCAACAAATTAATGTATTTTTTAGCTCTCAAATGTTCAATTGACATATCAATTCTTTATAATGTATTCCATTTTTCTTAATAGGTCAGTATTCAGTTTATATTTTTTCATTTTCCGGAGAAAATGACCATGGGAGTTTGATTTTCACTTGTTGGTTTCAAGGTTTGTAAAATTTTGTTTGAACCTATTTTTGTTTGTTGATTGCTGAAGTATGGCTTCCCTATACGGCTATACTTCACAAGGGAAACAAATATTCCACAATTGGAAAATAAATCTCAGCCCACAATGTCCCTTTCTTATTTGACCAAAACATTTTGCTCTAGAAGTAGGTTTTCGGAAAACATTTTGCTCGGAAAGTAGATTTTCGCTGAACCTAATGCAGCCTAATAGTACATTAGTCAGCTTATAAAATTTGATATTGAGAAAATTTATTTAAGATAAGTCAAATAAAATTTTACATGATAGAGAACTATTTTTTAGAATTAAATAAATATGCTCAGTGTAGCGTATTTCAAACTGCAAAATAAAAGGGAAAAAACTACAAAATAAGGTGTCGTATGTAAAAAAAAACAACAGTAATTAGTTTACCAAATTGCCATGTCTCGTATTAATATAGGCGATGCAATAAGGATCTTTTTATGTTCATTTATGAGAAGAATGAATCACTTCATTGTCGCAGAATGTATTATGTACTCCATGCATTTGTATGTATTTTGCATCGTAGGAGAGAATATGCCAATCAGTTTGTATCTATTTTGCATCGTATGAGAGAATGTATTCTTTCGGAAAAAGCTTGCTTAATACGACATGACTCCCAACAGTAAAAGGTGTTAAATCCATGCTGCTATCATTGCATATAGTACATGTGTAAAGGCATAAAACTCACACTTGGTACAAAGAAAATGTACTTGGGTCAAATTTTGGTGTGTGGATGTTATAGGCTAGAATATATTTTAATGGAATAAACTATTGTTGATACAAGATATAGGGATGGGCCACTAACATGGAAAGGTTTATCAAGCATATGTCACTTTGCTTGGATCATTGTTGATTTTCGAATTTATTTCTTATTGTTTGAGTACCAAATTGTACAACACATCTATAATAGATGATAAAGTCATATCAAAATGAGAAACCATATCACTCCACATTATTATGTGTATATAATTAAACAACTGGTCTTATAAGAGACCGTCTACTTTTAAAATAAAATTAGGCAACGGCCCAATAGACCCAATAATAAGAAGAGAAAATCAATAAATCATCCTCTAAAAATAGGGACCATTTTAATCTATTTTGTGACATATTCAATTCATTTAGTGACCTGTTTAGTTCATTGAATACTAAGTGTTAAATTTATTTAGTAACTAGTTTAATTCATCCGGTACGTCATATGTTTTTTTAGAAATCGCTTGTTTTATTTCGAGGCTAAAATTAAAATAAGGAAAGGAGAAGAGAACGAACAACTAGAGTGTGCTAAATTTGTAAGAATAGTATTGGGCTAGAGTAAGATAAATTGACCTTGTTAATAAAATGTGGGTTTTAATTAGTCTAATTTTATATTTAAATTAGACCGCCTCATTTAATAATTTGTCATAATTAAAAAGAATAATTATATGTTGAATAAAAGATTACATTCCTTACTTCAAAAGAAAAAGATTACATTCCTTATCTAAAAATACTATCAATATGAAATTATGAAATCAATCATAACTTTCATTTCAAATCTCATAAAATTATAGTTTTTGCACCGTTAGATTCATCTCAAGAAATAATTTGAAACAAGATCCACTTATGATACGTTTTTCTAGAATTGCAAAAGATCTTATATTTTACCTATTAAGGCATTGTTTTATTTTGCATAAAGAGGTGAATTAAATTAAATTGAACTAAAGCAAACTGATTTGAATTAAATTGACTAATTTAATTTAGATTCAATGAGGCTTAAGTAAATATAATACTAAGTAACATGCGAGACCAATTGAGTTTTATCACTTTTAAACTAATAGAATTAACTAAGAAGACAATATTACTCAACACTAAAGTCCCAATCGAGTTGGACATGTAAAAAACTAATCTAATTCAATTTAGATACAAAGAAAAATTATTAGATAAAAATATATTGAAGTCGGCTCGAATTACTAAAATACCAAAAATCATCCAAAACGGTTTAAATTTAATCAAATTTAGGTAAAATAAATGAACTAGCATGCTCGAGTTTAAATTGAGATACACATTAAGTTCGATTGAGTTTCATCCCATTTAAGTAATTCGAATTAGTTAGATAGAATGTACTACAAAAATAAGACATCTCTTGAACATTGCATGGGATAGAAGTTAGAATAGTGGAATAGTAAGGAAAAGTCTAATCTTTAGAGTTACCTAGTGGCAATTGATTGAAGTGAATCACAAATCTTAAAATTAGGTTGCTCATTCTTTATTACTAGACCAAGTGTATAATTTACACATACGTAAGGTTAGGCTCACCGAAGATTGTAACAAAAAACCAAGTGCGGACACTTATTGTGGGGTTCACTCGCATACATGAGAACTGAAAATTGATAGCTCAACCATCACTCATTTTCCATGCTCGCAAAACTATGTCAACTATTGGTGAAGTTCTTTCTTAACTTGGCTGCCATACGTGTAATAGAGTTATTACGTAATGAGAATATACTCATATAGATATAGTAAGGGTTGGACATTTTCAACTTACTCATTTTCGTTTATCTGAATTTTATAGCACTTATTTACAGTTAATATAATTTATTTAAACTTATGCATAAAAGAGTTAAATCTTTTTTTTTTACTTTTTCTTACAATAGCTTATAGCAACATATCTAAACTTATTAATTATATGAACTACATGACCTTTTTCAACTTGATAAGGAGTAATTACTCAAAATTAATTTGAAAATAATGGGCCTAAGTAGTGCCAAAAGAACTTACTAAATGTTGTCCAGTTTCAGATCGAATTCCAGCTGCGCCGGAAGCATAATTCACACCCTTGAGTATTTCTTTTCCCTTTGCGGTGCTGTATGGTGGAATGTACTCCTCGAATCCCAATAGTTCAGCTTCAACCAACATATTCAGTTTTGTTAACTATAGATAATTGAAACATAAAAGACAAAAGTGAAACGAATGGGAAAAACAAAAATGTATTCGTAGGGTTCGTGCTCTTCAACTTATTAACAGAAAATAAGTTTAGATTAGTTCAGATAAGGTCGAATAACGACTACTAACATCAAATAAGGTTTAATAAGCTTTCATCTAATAAGCTAAAATAAAGTCGAAGGTCTAATAAGGACGTATAAGGTTTAATAAGAGAAAATAAGTAAACATAAATTAACATAAGTTCAAAAGAATGCAGTCTTAATGTTGACTTCATCTCAACTTATACGTTTCAATATGAAAAACTAAATTTTATACCTTTTGCTAATAGTTCATTAAATAATTAATATTTAAAATTGTGCAATGTTTTAAAAAAAAGTTTTGTTTGGCTGAAAGTTGAAGATTTCTTCGTAAACATTTTTCGGCTAAAATAGTCCATGCTACCTCCATATAAATACTTTGATATCTAGCTTAGGATTTACCATTGAGCGAAAGGTGCCTTAAAACTCTCCATGTATCTTTAAAACAAAAAAATAAAAATAAATAAATACTTTGATGCCTGACGTACTTCATTTAAAGTACATAATACAAATGGTATACTGTCCAAAACAACTAATATAATAATGCACTTTGTATGTATAAGATTTTATGAGATTTATCTTCAATGTAAGTATTTAACTATCTAAATACTCGGTTCTCATTTGAGGTTCCCATTTTCCTTTTTAAGATATTTTTAAAAATTCTACCCACTTTGAATCTTTTCCATTTTAAAAATATTTACTTTCTCATGTTACCCTCTAACAGCCAAATATCTAGTATGTTATTTTATTATTTGTCTTACATATGTCCCACTTTATGATCTTTTATTTTTCAATCGCCCACTTTTCTTTCTCTCCTACTTTTTCAAAAGCAAAAAGGTACAAAAGTTTACTTTGTATAATATAAAATTAAAAAGATTATCATGCACCTCAATTTACATTGGTTTCCCCCATATTCCAAATGGGAACGGGGGAGTATATGATATATTAGTAGCTTTCACTACTAATGGATGATTTTCCGGCCAAAATGGCTTCGTTTATGGCTTGAAAACCTCACGTTGTTCCCGATGACTACTTATCTTAACCGAAAACCACTTATTTAGACCAAAAAACTACCCATTCCAGTCAGAAACCCAACTTTTGGTACTAACTAAGATATTTAAACCTATTTAGTAATTTTTGTCAAAAAAAATCCTAATTCAAATAAACAAACAATCAATGACGGGACTAGTGCTAAATTATCATTCTACTTGCACCTAAACAAGTATGGAGACCGCTTTTTTAGAATTAATTGCAACAAAAGGAAAAAACAAAGTTCAAAGCATAAATTTGTAGGGGAAAAAATACTTTACATCAGTCCCAATTATGAACGATCATCTCAAAGGGATCCCTAATTCGGACGTTTCCTTCACCAAACAGTATTGCACCTTTATTAACTTATTCAATATGACAGATGAAACTCTTATGTTGTCTAATCTCTATTCTATACATGACGATGAGGGGGTAGACGCCAAAAATCAATATTTTATTAATTTTTATTTCGAATAACTTCATTTATATACTTAAGTTAGTTTTAGTCTATTTAATTTTTAATAAACACTCCAAACAAAAACTTATACATGCTTTCGCACGCATGATGTGCATATTAGTCTACTGTAAAAAGTAAGTGAAGGCTTATGAAAGAGGGTGATGGGTGATAGAATAGATTTAGCAAGTTAATTATGGTGAATAAGACCATTTTGAATAAAATCATGACCTTCATGGAATCGCTAAAAGTTGAGTACTTCTAAAACAAACCAATTATAATTGGTACTGTTATTATATGCTTTATATACTACGATTCTGGAAGAATTTGTTTCCTTATCTAGTTGGTAGAAAATGCATGATTCATCTTACATGTAAGAAAAAAGTTGTCCATCATTTTCAACAATCAGCAGGGAATATACTGTCATATTGAATAGAGATAAGACAACAAATAAGTATTAAAGTTCTGCATTAACAATAACGAGTGAGCTGCACTTACTGATTCTATCTACGAAAGTTCGACCATTGGAGAACCTTCCAGTTGCTACACCTCCAGGAAAATCGATACCATATGGTGGATAATTTGCTTTAGCTTTGGTGACCAGGTCGTTATTGTTTCCGGCGTCCGACAATGAGTCGCCGAAAATGAAGTAGCATGGGACTTGTGGTTCACATCGCACCATTAGTGTGGTCGTAAGGAGTAGCACAAGAACTACTACTCCTCCCCTCATCGTTGTTATATTTGTTGCTTAAAATTGGTATAGAAACTACAATTGAAGTTCAAGCTTGTAAGTATTACAGACTATAAAACCGTTTTTATTCAGCTCTATTTATGGAGGACACTTCCCTATTTGTAGGAGCAACGTTAGCTTACTCTTTCCATGAGATATAGAAAATAATACATTATTCGTCACGTGTTTGTTTCTATATATGTCACCCGGACAAAGAGTGGTTTGCTTTGTGGTGTAAGTAAATAAAGTTATGTCAAAGTACTCCTTTCGTCTTTAAATATAGGGTTTTTCTATGTGGTACCCCTGGGGTATCAGTTTTTCCAAGTGGTACCCCTTCAAAATGAAAGGTCCACATTGTACCCTTAAAGTGCAATAACTGTCTGAACAGTATCCTTTAATCTTGTAATTAGTGACGGTGATTAACGAATGTTAACCATGGTTAACGTAATACAACAACCAGCCTTTAATAGCTTTAAAAAAGAAGAAAATCAAATTCTAAAACCACCAAACCCCTTAAATGATCAGTTCATCAAACTTCCATCATATCTGTTTCGAAAAACCCTAAAAATAAACTGGAAAATTAAACCCTTCATGTATTCAGCATCAATATACGAATCTTCAATGCCCCTTATGTCAGTTTCTTCAATCCATTTGAAGAACAAACAATCGTCGCACTTAAAAAAACCCTTCCTCAGATTGCGTTGAGTAGAGGAAATTTTCAATTTTGCAGGTTTAGGTACTCTACAATCGCACATGGATTTGAAAACTCTAATTTGCAAGTTGAATTTGGCGAGTACGATTTCCCATAAGATTTGGACATTTTCGCAGAGAAAGAAAAGTGTGAAGACGGAAGAAGATGATGAAAGAGAAGGTGATGAATGAAGAAGATGGCAAGCAGATGGTTTAATACTCCTAAACCCTAGACAATTGGGGGGAAATTTCCCACCAAAACTAAAATTAACATAACCTAAGCTAACTACAGCTAACGGAATTTTTTAACTTAAGTTAACGGTTAGTTAACGGCAATGGCATGGCTAAGACAATTACTGCACTTCAAGGGTACAATGTGGACCTTTTATTTTGGAGGGGTACCACTTGGAAAAACTGATACCCCAGGGGTACCACATAGAAAAACCCTTAAATATATTTTTCAGTTCCTTTATACCTGGTTACTAATATAAACCTTTGACCGTTCGTATATTTATTTGTGTTAGTAAAAATTACAAAAGTTAATATATTCAATGAAGACATTAGCACAAATTTAACAAGATCGATACGACTATTATTAACATTATATATTACTTAGAATTTATAGTCAAAGTTTAGATAGTTGAACCTAAAATAAAGTAAATGAGAAATCTGGAGGATAGAGGGAGTATAAGCCGTCCCATATTACTTGATACACTTTCCATATTCGACTGTCCCATATTACATGATACACTTCTAAAAATAGCATGGTCCTATACTAAAAGTATTTTTTTATTATGGGATGGGTCCACATTTGTCATGTTGTATTTTCTCTCTTTACCTTTTTATTTTACTTTTGCAATACACTCATGGCCCACGTTTGTTCCATATTGTACTTTATGGACTTAAATAATACCAACAACTAACTACTCACAATAAAATAAACAAGTCAAATAACAATCCTAAAACTCTGTGCCGTCAAACCATATCAAGTAATATGGGACGGATGGAGTAATTGATGTAAAAACTCAATAATATGATTGAACTATTTATTACTCCCGCGTTTTGAAATGTGCTGGAACAAAAAATGATGACTAGCACTTGATATCCCGCCAGTTGTGGTCTAGAGTACCTTGTTGGATAATCGTTCCTGGGGTTATTGGTTCGTATAATTAAGTGATTCTCGTTAACGTAAGCACAAATTCTAAATGGCGAAATAATAGTACTAAAAAGGATATAAATATGTAGCAATAATGATTGTAAGACAACAACCTTTAAAATTGGTTTGTTTATTTGATTTATGTATCAACTTCAGTTTTTTACACAAAATTTTATGAAAGAAAGAGTAATATAACCAGGCTTAATTGAGTAAGAAGGAGAAGATGAATTTCACCATTATTGCATTCAATGAAATGAAATGCTATCCGAGATTCTTAGAAGTTTATGGCTAAGTTATGATTTGGACACTTCATCTCTTTGAGGTGTTTAGTGATGTTTTCATGCATTTTAAATTTGTTTGTCTTATTTTTCTTTTGATTATAATAACAATACTCAGTTTCCTTATGATGTCATCTAATGGACTTATTGATATAAGATTCTAATATAGATCTGGTCTACACTAAATTGATTGCAGACCACTACAAAGCCAAGTCCCACGACGTAAAACACGCATCCTTCACTGCCGCATTTCTAAGCCTGTAACCAAAAGCTAAAGTTTCTTTAGGAAAGGTTAAATGTAGCTCACCCAAAATTAAGGTTTTGTAATCGAACGTTAAGTGTTATGAATGAAAAGTTAAAGTTTCTTTAGCAAAAGTTAAAGTTTTGTAGTTAAAAGTTAAGGTTCAACAATCAAAAGTTAAGGTTTTGTACTCAAAATTTCAGTGTTATGAATGAAAAGTTAAGGTTTCGTTAAGAAAAGTTGAGATTTTGTAATTAAAAGTTAAGGTGTAGTAATCAAAGTTAAGGTTTCCATAACTTAAAATCACAAAAGAAAACTCCATGATAGAACTACTAAGTTCCTCGAATCGCTTTCATCTGAGTGAGGAACATATAAAACAGGACTACCAGATACCAATAAGCCATAAACACTATACTTAGCCTTCTTATAACTTTGTATCTCAAAATAATAATTATCCCTAAAACTCAAAGGAAAAGAATCAACATTGCCAAATAGAAATAGAAGAATGGAGAAATTCTCAATTAAGAATCTTTAATAAACCACCACATTGTTTAAAAGGGATGAAATTCCAAGCAAGAACAAAGTTTTCCTCTTTATTATACGAATATCAAAATGAAGAAGGTCACAACAAAGGGAAGCAGAATCATCAGAGAAGGAAAAGCAGAGGTGACGAGATATTGATAGTGGTTTTGTCCGAGAGGCAGTGACGAGAGAGAAGAGCTAGGTGGTGGTCCTCGTGGTTTCATGGAGTGAAGAGAGTGTGGGAAGCTATTGGGTACGGTGGTGGTGGTTTAGGGGAAGGGGAGTGTAGGTTAGCGTGGTGATGGTGGTTTCATAAAAAGCAAGGCTAGTGGTGGCTATGATGGTGGCCAGGGCAAGGGAGGCGGAGTGGTGTAGTGGTTTCAGCGTTTAGGGAGGGAGAAGGAGTACGAGAGAGGGTGGGTCTACACTATTTTGAGTGTGGACCAGGTCCACCTAAGAGTTTCACTATTATTATTATGTTATATTTCCTCCCACTTTCCTACTATTTTTAACACTAATTAACAACTCATCATTTACAGGAAAGATTGAATTAGTAAGTTAGGGTCTGTTTTCTTTGACATAAAACAGCCAAACTGAACTGAACTGAATTAAACTGAATTAAACTGAATTGAGTCAAATTGAATAGTGATATGTGAAAGTAAAAGTAATGTCAAGAGTTGAATAGACCTAAATTGAATTGAACTGAACTAAATTGAACTAAAAATAATATAGGGAGAACATACCATTAGTGAGCTTATGGGCCCAATTTAACGTCCTTTATTTTGAGATTTTCCTTATTTTTTAAATTCTTGGACATCCTTGTTATTCTAGTTTAAGTTTCACCGGGTTTAACAACAAAAATAAAAGAAAATACTGGGATATCGAAGAACGCTCTTCATTGATTTTGCCATGTTCACAAAATAAAACATTAAAATAAGAAAGTGGTAATGGGAGAGGCTTAATGCAAATCTCAATCCCTAAAATTACAAGGATTGTGACAGTATATATCAATGACCTTGCCACTAGTGTGGGGATCATATCCTTAATGACGTCGGCGGAAGAGTCGCTGGAATCAGAGGGAACACTGGAATCAGGGGATCCTTTGGAACTATTCGGCAAAGTAGCTGTGAGCTATTAGTGTTTAGCTTCAACTCTTAATTTTTATCTTTCAACAGTGGAGGTAGCTATTAGCTTTCAACTTTAGAACTAGCTGCTTAGATAATTAGTGTGTGAAAGTAGTTGTAGATAAAAAAAAAATATAACATATAAAATATTTGTAAAAAAATATTAGTTTTGAACAAAAAATACTTAATAAGGTACAAATATTAGCTTTGGATTCAAAAGCGTAAAGCTACATGAAAGCTACCTTGCCGAAGATTTATATAAAATTTGAAAAGGTAAAAGCTGCCTAAAAGCTACACAAATGCTACTAAAAAAGTTGCACTAGTGAAAATCACCAAGACTCTCTTCTCTGTGCCACTATAAATATATAGGTTCCCCTACGCGCTTTCAAAATTAGATAAGTCGGATTCTTTGGAGGAGGAAGAATCGAAATCGTTCTCCATTTTCTCTTTAATGCACCTAAGATCAAATATTTCGAGCCGGCTTCCGTAGTGATATTCTCTTGAAAATGGGCTCGAATTGCTATTCTAGTAACAGAAAAGCCATCATAAATCTCAATTAATTGAAATATACTAAGATTTAATTGGAAATATCGACAAATTCATGCAGAGTTTAAAGAAATAAAAGTTCAACTGTTCCAATTTAATCTCGACCGTAGGGTCACTAAACGACTCCACTTTGCCTTGAAGGAAGTCGTATGCCTCCATCCTAATATCACTCTCTTTGTAGAAAGAGAGAAATATTACGATGAAAAAGAGTCTTGCTTGTCTTCAAGAATAGTCAGGTAGGGAGAAACATATCTCTAAAGGTCTTGCTATTCTAGTTAGGTTGTCATTAATGCTGGAGAGGATGATGTTGGAGGCGCAGAACCGCGTACTAGAGATCTTGATGAGAAGGTTTGAGGAGAAGGTGGGGTGATATTGGAGTAGAGGGAGAACCATTTGATGGAGTCGATCAACACTTGGAACGAGACCCTATTTATAGGCAAAAAAAGTAATTAATCGTCGTACAACAACACTATTCACAAACTGTTTATGAACAATATGTCAGCTTGCTTTATACTATTCTTAAATAGTATGTTTGCTGCTTTGCATAGATCTGTAGTGCTTCGTCTACTGTTTTGTAGTCATAGATAGTATTTAATCAATAATTTTGCAATTTGTCTTTTACTTTAACCATAATAGACCTTTTTCTTTAAAATATAGCTATTTCTTCATTATCATTTGGGTGAATGGAAAAATGTAATGAAGGTTCAACATCAGAAATTCTGGGTGATATTTACATACTATTAGCTAGTTTTTATCAAAATTTGTGCATAATGTTCAGGTGTTTTTCCTATCCTAGTAATTAGTTGGCATGTGATTTCTGAACCAATATGGTACTATTCTGGCCCTTGGGATATAACATTAATCTTTCAAAACCATTCTTTGATCGATGGTTCTAAGATGGACTGTGGGACATTAAAGGATAACCACCATCTAGTTTTGAATGTGCTTTGAAGGACCATAGGCCCTTGTTCTAGGGTGATATCGAGGAACCATTGGAAAACCCAAGGGAGGTACAATTTCATAGAAAAGACGTTTAGCGGAGGAAAATGCACATTGGAATATGTAAGTTTTTTATTGTTGTTTTAAAAGTTCGTAGAATTTGGCTACTTAAGTATGACAAGTCTTTATAGCGGGTCCACAATATCTACCCCCTAGGGGTAAACCCGGATGAAAGTTTAGCAGGTTGTATGTTTGTGCTGAAATAGATTAACCATGAATGTGATATCTTGTTGTTTTGTATTAATAGTGTTGAAAATCAAACTTCTGGTAGTCCTAGTTTTTACAATGGGTAAGGGTTGTTTTAAAATTAAGGGGAAATGTTTTGTGTTTAGAGAGGTCTTGTCCCCAGTCTGAGGACCGAGGATTTGAGTATATTCACAATTGAATAGGAGGGCTCCGCTTGTGCATCCTTACAGAAAAAATATTTTAGTACAACAGAGACAACAGTTTTCAAGGATGGATTAATGATATTTCAGGGTTTTAGTGCAATCCTAAGGTTTGTAGAGCCAATTGTTTTCATTTTTTTTAAAATGGTTGTATAGGGATCATTAACATGATACTCTTGTTCAATTGTAATGATGATTTGAGGAATTTTTTTTTAAAAATACTTTGAAATTTCTTGCTTTTTAGGTTATGTAACCATAGTTAAACTACATGGCTTCGAAATTTGTTTTTAAGGCAAAGTTTTAAGGGAAGAAGACTTTCGTGCCTCTTGTTTTAGAATAGGTTTAGAGTTTTTACCTCTTGAAGTTTTAGCTTCTATTTATGTATTATTTGATCCTTCAAGGCTCTAGAGGGAGTTCAGAAAGGCTTGCAGGAACCGGGGGTGCTCCATGATAGATAATTAATGAGCATTCATAAATGGAGAGGAGCCGTTGTTAGACCTCTTATGTTTTATTAATGGAGGAGGTTTCACTTCCTCCGTTTTGTACGACTTTGTACCAGGTTTGAATTGGTATTTGAGCGGTGAAAATGGTTTGATAAGTATGAAGGAGAGCGTTCTCTTTATTATTTTTCTATTTTGTTGGCATTTCGGTAAGAAATCCCCGTGTGAGGAAATCAAGGATGTAATTCATCTCTCATTTTTTATGTTGAACATTAATAAAAAAATACTTAAGAGAACTTGTCATATGGTGAAAAAATTGTTAACAAGCAATGTTTTGAACATGCTTGGGAAAACATCGTTAGCAGGGTTATAGTCAATTCACAGTAAGAACTTTTAATTTACAAAATCAGACTCAAATTTTAAAATGCTTAGGACCATTAATAAAATTCTTTTCTAACAGTAGAATAATTTTAGTGACAATCATTCCAGTGTTCTGAGGTAAACATGATGATGCATTCTCTAACCTTATATACCTATTTTAGGATTGCTACATACCCAATGTATGTCAGTAGCATCAATTTCACCAATTTTAGGCAAACTAGGATTTTCTATGCTCAAACATGGAATATCTAAGTCTTGATCTTATACTCCGGACAATAAGAGTATGCTCATCAGTCCAAGGGGCTGGATCCTTCTTAAGCCTGTCATTGAGAGGTTTTGTAATTCGACAAAGGTTAAGGTAAAAATCAAAGATATAGTTTAGGCTGCCAAGAAATATTTGTAATTGAGTTTTCTCTGTTATTTTATCAGGGAATTTACTTGTGAATTCAAGATATCTCTCAATATGAGTAATTGTTCCACAAGACAGCTTAAAGAATCTAACTCTTAGTCTGGAATAGCGACATCCTCTTAGTGGACAAGAAACTCTTTTTACAAGATAGAAAAATGTCTCCAAATGTTTATTTGTTGGTCGATGGTATTTGAATAGATAAGTACATCATTAATATAAACTACCCAAAATGCTAAATTTGGGTTGAAAATGTTATTAATACTTTGTTGATATTCCAATGGTGCATTTTTAAGACCAAAAGGCATCACATTCCATTTGTATTGGCCGGAGGGGGCAATGAAAGCATATAATGATGTTCTGGTTTCATATCGATATGTCGGATAATGGAATTCATGATATTCCAATGTTAATCCAATGTTTTATAACGTTTATCTCAAAAGATAAAGGAATAATTGTCAGAAATCAGTCAACCTTTGCGTTGACCGCTTCTAACAAGTCAACCTTAATTTATTCCATTAACAAGTAAACCTTCTAACCACTTTTGCTTTTAACAAGTTTTTACCGGCTTCACACATGTCACTCTTTCATTGCACATTTAAATTTTAAAATTTATATTTAAAAAACAATAAAAAGAACCATTGTCCCTTCCACCCCAAAATCAGAAACACCCCACCACACCCACACCCACACCACCACCCTCACTGAAATCAATCCACCTAAAACCCATCTTCATCCACCTTCTCAGGCTCCCTCGCCTTTCTCTCTCCTAATTAGTCTTCTTATGGTTCATTTCGTCGCTTTTTTTTTGCAGGAAAAGCAGTTTGCAGGAGAGTGTGTGAGTGTTGGGGAAGAGGAGTTTCAAGGAGTTTCAAATGAATCTAAAATTTTGTGTTTGATATGAAATCTGAGTTTGTTTGAGAGGTTTAGAGTTAACATATTTGTGGAATTGGATACTAATTGTTGAGAACTTGGATGAAATTTTATTTTCTTGTTTTGATTTGAGTTCATGAAGTGGACTAGTTTGCCTGGCAATTGCTTCAGTTTTTCACTAATTTGTAATTGCCAGTAATGAAAAAAGAAAAAAAGATTGTTTTAATTTTTGATGTAATTAATATCAGCATGCTTTCATCATATTCATGCCAAATTGTGCGATATAGGTTAAGCAACTTACTGGCCAATTTCCTGCAGAAATTCCCCTCGCTGGAGATGATACTGTTCTTTTTAGGTTTTGGCAGACGGAATTTGAGGAATTATGGTTTATGTGGAAAAATGGAGGAACGAATTGGTGGACTAGAATAGTAGAATGTGATTACTTGTTTATGTTGAAGAGGTTGCCTCTTTGTCATGGCAACTGAATGATTTGATGACAAAGTGTTTATTTTGCTTCATGGATGGCTTTTCTTTTCAGTGGTGGAACTAAATGGGCGTTTCCTATGGAGTTGGGTGGTGTACAGTGGTGGTTGTGCCAAGGAGCTGAGGGTGCTGGTGGTCATAATGGTGGAGGGGAAGGAAGAGGAGAGAGAAAGGAAATAGAGAGTGATATAAAATTAAATCAATTAATTGGAACAAGACACGTGGATGAGTCACTTAAGCTAACAACTTAGTATTAGGTAACCGGTAAAAAGAACTTTTTAGAAGCAAAAGTGATTACAAGGTCTACTTTTTAATGGAATAAATTATGGTTGACTTGTTAGAAGCGGTCAACGCAAAGGTTGACTTATTCCTGACAATTTTTACAAAGATAAAAGCCAGGTGGATCTGCCGTAATCTGGATTTCATGATATTTCAATGTTTTACAACGTGGTTCAAGGGCTTGTATATTATTACTAGGCTAGGTGCTCCTTGGTCAATATTCAATGGCTTTGTTAACGTAGAATGTTGCACAACTCCAAGGGGAAAGAGACTTTGATATTAAACCCTTTTTTCAAGATCTTGGATATAAGATACAACCTCGTATGAAAAATGGGTTTTTAATATCAAAGCCTCATTTCCCATAGAGTTGTGCAACATTCCTTGTAGACAAAGCCCTTGAGATTGAGCGAGGAAAACCTAGGATAATAATAAAATACAAGCCTTTGAACAACACTTTAAAATGGATCACTTACCCAATCCCCAACAAAAAAGACCATATGTAAAAACTCCACTAAGCTTTTATCTTCTCCAAATTTGACATGAAATCTAGATTTTGGAAGATCCAGTTCAACCCACAACATCGTTATAAAAATACTTTTACAGTATGATTCGGCCAATACGAAAGGAATGTGATGTCTTTGCCCTTAAAAATGCACCATCAGATCATATCAGCTACCTATGAATGACATTTTCAACCCATATTCAGAATTTTAAGTAGTTCATATTGATAATGTACTTATTTATTTAACTACCATTAAGCAGCATATAAAACATTTGAAGACAGACTTCTATCTTGTAAAGAAGAATGGTCTCGTCCTATCCGCTAAGAAGATGTCTCTCTTCCAAACCAGAATGTGGCACCTTGTGTCTTGTGGAACAATTACTCATATTAAGAGATCTCTTGAATTCACAAGTAAATTACATAATAAAATATCATATAAAACTCAAGTACAAAGTTTTCTTGGCATCCTAAATTATTATGTCTTAGATTTATACCTGAACCTTTATCAAATTACAAAATCTCTCCATGGCAAGCTTAAGAAGATTCCGACCCTTTGGAGTGATGAGCATACTCTTGTTGTTCAAACTATAAAAACAAAATTCTTAGCTTAGCAAATCCTGATTTGCCTAAAATTGCTGAAAAGAATCAGGTACCCTTATGTAGAGAATGCAACATCATGTTTACTTTAGAACACTAGAATGATTGGAATTTTTTTTTTATCAATTGTCTTATGCACTTCAAAATTTCAGTCTGATTTATTAAAATAAAAGTTATTACTGCGGATTGATTGCACCTACAAGTCTGCTAAAGATGTGTTTACAAAAAGACGTTTAAAACATGCTTATAGATAATGTTTTGCTAGATCGCAATTTATCTTAACTATTTTTTTTTATTATGATATTGAACACATACAAAAATAGATAAAATCCATCCTTGATTTCCTCACCCGTGATTTTTTTCATTGAAATGCGAATAGAAAAGAACTATAGAATGAAGGCTCACCCTCCAACTGATAAAACCATTTGCATTGCTCAAATACCCATTCAAAACTGGCACGACGTCGTACAAAATAGAGGAGGTGAAACCTCTTCAATCAATAATAGAACACAAGATGTCCAACAATGGCTCCTCTCCAGATCTTGACGCTCATTGTCTATCCAAGAGCACCTCCAGCCCCTCTAGGGGTATTAGAGCTCCCTTCGGAGCCTTGGAAGCTCGAATAATACAACACTAGAAGCCAAAACTAAAAACTCTAAAGCTTTTTTCAAACAAGAGGTAGGAGAGTCATCTCACCTTAAAACTCTGCCTCAAAAACAAATTTCAAAATCTGGAAGTTCAACTATAGTTACATAAAATAAAAGTAAGAAACTTAAAGAATTTTATAAAATATTTTCCTGAAAACATCATCACCATTGAACAAAACTATCATGATAATGATCCCTATGTAGAATTTTTTTTTAAAAAAAAAATTCGAAAAATGTTTCTATAAACCTTGGATTACACTAGAACCCTGGAATACTATCAATCCATTTCGAAACTACTGGGTCAACTGAATTAAAATTTTTTTGTCCATAATGCAAAATTAGAGGCCTCCTATTTAACTGTCAACATACTAAAAATCCTCAGTTCTCTAGATTGGGGACTAGACCTCACGAAACACAAAATCTTCTCCGTTAACTTTAAAACAACTCTTACCCATTGTAACACCTTCATATAGTGGGGACTACCGACAAGCTTGATTTTTCCACATTATTAATACAAAACAAGAAATCACATTCATGGTTTATCTAATTAAACACAAAAATTATACAACCTGTCTAAACTACCATTCGGAATTACCTAGGGGTGCATATATTGTGGACCCAATACATAGATTCTTCATCCTAAAGTAGCCAAAAGCTACGTCATTTAAAAAAATACAAACCTACAGATTCTGAGGCGCATTTCCCTCCGCTAAGCCTATTTTTTATGAAATTCTACATGCCTTGTGTTTGCTAATAGTTCCCTGAAACCATCCTATAATAAGGGCCTATGGTCCTTCAAAGAAAATTCAAAACAGATTATGGTCATCCTTAAATGTCCCGTAGTCCATCGTGTAACCAACAATCAAAGAATGGTTAGAATAGCTTAATGTCATATTCATAGACTCTTAACAGTCACTACTCTTGCCTTAGAAATCACATGCTCATTACTAGCATTTGTAAAAACGCCCGAAGATTATGCATGGATTTGGAAACAACTAGCTAATAATATGTCAGGATCATTCATAACTTCAGATGTTGAATCTTTAGTAGATTCATCCATCCACCCAAGTGATGATGAAAAAGTGCTACATTTTAAACAAAATTCTTTATTATAATTATAGCAAAAGACAAATTGTAAACATATGGATTAGATACTATTCACAACTTACAAACACTATTTATCGACATTGCAAAGCAACAAACATACTATTTATAAATAGAATAAAGCACACCGATATACTATTCATGAACAGTAAGAGAGCAGTGTCGTTGTGCGACGATTCAATACCTTTTTGCTTATAAAAAACGACTCCAAGCTTCTGTTCAAGGCAGAGCAAAATATACATGTAGTATTCATCTCAGAAGTAAAACACCTTTCTCTCGCTCTCCCTTTTTCTCAAGAAAGTATTGTAAAACCCCTCTATGGTTGTTCAAATCTTCTTGGAATCTAATTGTAACTTATCTTTATGAATTATGATCATGGTTGGTTAAACCGTCTTTTATTTTGTTTTATCTTCTATTATTTTGCTTACATATTAAATCTTCTTTCTAGTTTGTTCTTACTACAATCTACAATGTACATATTGCTTAATGAAGTACACATAATTTCCGGAAAGATGTTTTGTTATAAAGGCAGGATATTCAAGATCCATTTTGGATCCGCAAATTTGAGTCATTTCTTTTGACATC
The DNA here is from genome assembly GCA_947645195.1 of Patellifolia procumbens. Lineage (NCBI taxonomy): Eukaryota > Viridiplantae > Streptophyta > Magnoliopsida > Caryophyllales > Amaranthaceae > Patellifolia > Patellifolia procumbens. Next base: position 72,681 of record CANSGD010001315.1, read on the forward strand.
CAACAAATAAAGGTCAAATCTGGATTCCCCTCTGAAGAACAAATCTAGGTCCAAGCTTTATGTGAGATTGTGTAATTCTCCCTAAATAGAGTATTATCATTAATGAATATATATGTAGGAGTTTACAACCCTAATCTCATTATCCATGATTACACAAATAATATCAATTAATATCTACACAAAAGATAAGGGAGAATATTTTGCTTGCATATTCTCAATTACTTTATTATTCTTGTTGTCATCTCTACCAAGAATAGAGAGGATACAGTAGACAACTTTTTTGGTTTTTTTCATGCCAAAGTCAATTTTTGTTATTATTTTTCATAACACTGACTATATATTGGCTTCTCTCTTTCTTTCCAAAAGTTATGGGTGATATTTATATAGATCCAATCTTTAGATTCGGCTGAACAAGCTTCGAGATCTCTTTGTTAACCTTGGGGGCATCGTCATGATGTTGGCTTTCACTAGTGTTCGCAAAATTAGATTTTATGCTAGTAGTGGTATCATGAATTCATGATGCACATAATCCGTTCAATTATGTAATTTCAAAGACTAACTTTAATTCTACACTAATTCTTATATGTAGGTATTACTGATGACATTCTGGTGGACTGGTCACGGAAAAAATAATGAGCCTAGCGCGGGCTGGGAATAGTGGCTGGCGGGTTAGGCTGAGAGTCTAGCCCAATGTGGGTTTTGGGGGCTTATAGCGAGTTCATGGGTTTGTAATTTAGGTTGGGTGGTGTTGTGTATGGGTTGGGCAGGCTAGTGGATGGATTGGGTGGAATAATTTTCTTATTTAAACGGCTAATTATGACGTTGTCATACTGTAAGGTTATCACTATATTAAGATTCAAGGTTATAAGTGTGAAATTTTTTGATAAAGTATTTGGTTCATAAGCTTCCATTATTAATTATTGTTGTTAATGCTTAGCAATCAAATTCATATTATGATTGGGCGGGTGGTGTAGGTGGGTTAGTGGCTGGGTTGGGTGTGTTTTTGTACGGGTTAGGATGGGTTATGTTGCAAGTTAGAGCGGGCTGGGTCGTAAGTTTTAGGCTCGTTGCAGGTTGGGGTGAATGGCCGATTGGCCAGGGTGGTTACGAGTTAAGGCAAGCATGACCCACATGGTCTACAAGGTGGGCCATGTGGGCCGGGCTTACCCAGCCCATATGCCATCACTAGTACCTTCGATATTATCTCCGAAAGTTTAACACCTTACTAGTTTATATCATTGGTGAACTACAAAATTCACCAACCCAAGCCTATTTACCTCTGTGGTAGATAATTGATTGAAACTAATGGCTATGGCACATAGTCGAGCTGTTTAAAGACCACACATGGTGACATAACAACAAGCCACAATAATTACCTTTGGCACGTATCTTGGCCCCTCTTTTATAAAATCCCAAAACAAAGAAAAGTCGGTAGAGGACCATGCATACCAAACACCGTAGAATTTGCATCTGTCCTTAATCTCATAAACACATGTGACCTTGATGCAAATGATAGGCGTGCAATTCTCTTAATAACCCCCTATCTTATCTTCAGTGACGTCTTCAAACGTTGATGGGTGTGAAGACTTTCACTAATCCACTTCTAACAGAATACTATGGAGAAGGAGATCTAGTGTGGTGACACAACAAAGTGAAATTTGAAAAACAAGTTATTATGAGTTTATATTAATGACGCATTTGTTTGATACGTGGAAATGATAGTTTGAAGTTCGGGAGAAGAGATGAGGAGTGGGAATATATGAGTCGGAATTAGGCTTCCTTTGTTTTGGTGGAAAACCATTTTCGTGGAAAATAGATTTTCTTCTGCTTTTATTTTCCTTTGTTTGTTTTGGTACGGGAAAATAATTTTTTTCAAGGCGGGAAAATGCTCTTAGAATAGGAAAACCAATTTACTTTTGTAAAGAACGTATACCACATTTTCCTCACTCCTTACTTCTCTTCATTCTCTCCTCCCATCTATCCTTCTCTTTTACTCCATTTACATTTTCTCCCTAAGTTTTACTCTTATCAAACAAACGGAAAACTTTTTCTAAAATCATATTTTCCTTGAAAATTGATATCCATTAAAACAAACGGAGCCTTAATTTTATTTCCACTATCTTGATTGGCGTGTAGAGTAAATTGAGGAATAAAATTTGAAATTCCTTAAACACCCTTACCCATCTCCTCATATTTGCTCCTCCTTCCTCTTCACCAATGTCAAATAAGTCTTTTTATCCCTTTCATGCCATATTTTGTTCGGACTATATCTCATTTAATAACACTCTCAATCTCCTGTAAAACTCTCAATCGCACTAAACAGACAATGGATATAAAAAACTAAGGATATAGTATATCACATAACCGTCCTTTATTGCCTCTAAACAAACACCCTCTAAGTCTAATATTCATTAGGTGCATAATAATATTATTATGTATTTATTTGTCAAGTTTTATTTCAATGAGATGAATGAGTGACTTTACTCGGAATAACAGTCAACCTAATTATAATAAATAGTACTCTAATGTAATTTAATGTGATAAAAAGGTTTACATGAGCTGGAATTGGCCGGTATACAGTAAAATTCTTTTACACCCGAAACACATATTTCCTCCTTTTTTTTTTAAATGTGACACTTTCTATTTTAGGAAGTTTTAAATTAAATATGACACTTTCCTTTTTGGTCCATAAACTCTCTTTATCTCCTCCTCTCACATAGGTCCCCTTACTTTTTTCTCTCTATCTCTTTCCTTCCCAAAAATTGCCTATGAGTCCATAAATTTAAAAGTGCCACATTTAAATAAAAACGGAAGAAGTAAGACTTTCTGGTGACATAAAGCTTAACAACCGACAAGGGTGTGTGAGAATACGATAGATGTTGATACCAAACTTATCTACATATCCTAATCACACATGAGAGGTTGTTGATTGATATGAAAAGTTCTCGATTGTAGAAATAGGAAACTACACAAAAAAGAACAATGTTGAAGTCACTTGAAAAACCCAACAAGATTATTTTGCTAGATTTAGCATAAGATTTGTAAAATTTGAAGCCAAGTTCAAGACTATGACCTAACAGAAATAAAGCTCACAATAACAAATCAACAAACACAGCAGAAGTAGCTCTCTGAAGAGATATGAGAAACTAACTTTAAGGAGTAGTACTGAAGTTGAGTATTTAGCATATTCAGGGTAGTTTTCCTAAAATATTCTGTTCATGAAGTAGTTTCGGAAAACACAGAAACTGACTTACATGAAGTTTCGTGCAACATAGATTGTAACATTGTGTACATTAGAATTCAGAGGTTTTCTGCTCCATAACACTTATAAATTCCACATGAACAAAGTAAATAAAACAGGCAGAAAGTAGATTCAAATAATTTAAAGAAGAAGTAACAAAGTAAAAATATATGCACCTTTTATTATCTCATATTGTTAAGATGGCTACATTTGATAAGATCTTGTGCGCTACAAGATTGTAATGTCTCTTCTCCACAAAAAGCCAGAAGACAAAAAACAAATGGACCCTTGCAAGCACAGAAACAGGGAAGCTCCCTTCTTTTCTCCTAATAATTGGTGCCATGCGTGAGCAATTCTTTCACATGGTAAACTGAGACAGGTTGGACAAATCAAGAGAGTCCATTTTCATTTTAATGTGATGAGACAAGCTTAGAGTTAGGAGAGAAGCTATAGAAGGATTTGAGATAATTATCTATTTCAGAAAAATTGAAATTTGGAGTACCACAATCCACAATAATAAAGACTTTACAATTAGTGGGCAAATCTGGTTTCCCCTGCTATTGTCACTCTTCATTCTACTTTCCGTCTCTCTCTCTTCCACAACAATTTTGACCCTGCCTTTTTGAATTCCAACTAATTGTGACATTCAATATAATGAAATTTTAAATCGGAAAAATTAACCTTTTTAAAGTACGAATTTTATAATCCTGTTTTTTTTTTAAACTTCCACCTTAAAACTACCAAACGTTTTAAAACTCCCACTAAATCCGTCAAAAAATTTGTTTTGTGGGGCCCACTTTTGTCTAAATTCAATCAAATGTACCATGTAAATTCAAACAAGAAGTCATTGTATGTGATTTCAATGTGAAAGATTATTATAGAGATAAGTCGAGTAATTTCGAGAAAGAAAGGTAGAAGGACAAAATCTATAACCAAAATACCTAATATCGAGCAAACTAAAGCTAATATAATTGTAAATTGGAGTGAATCGGTGAGAGAATAGCGAAACAGAGGTAGAGTTGCTTACAAAAACCCTAAATTCAATTGCAATTTTCCCTTCAATTTTTCACTTTAATGCCTTATTAATTGAATATAAGCCCCAATTCGAGGCCTTGAACATGATATGAACAACTTAGACAAAAGTGGGCCCCACAAAACAGATTATTTGACGGATTTCGTTAACTGGTGGGAGTTTTAAAACGTTTAATAGTTTTAAGGTGGGAGTTTTAAAAAAAAATAAAGGTGGGAGTTTTGAAATTTGTGCTTTAAAAAGGTGGGAAAGTTCCATTTTTCCGTTTGAATTAGCTGTGCAACTTTTCTATTTGAAATTTTCTTTTTCATAATCTCTCCTATCAGATAAACTCTCTTTTTATTTCCCTCTACATGAATTTCACTGAGTTAATTTACCTTTTGTTTGAGATTAATAAAGGAGGGTATTTGGTGAAAAAAGTGTCCTTTGTATTTGGTACTCCTTCCGTTTCTTTTTATATACCTCAATTATTGTACCTCCAAATGCCAAGGAAAATAATGTCATAGTGTTACGGTCCGAGTGTTTTGACCTCGAATCGTGCAGTACGCCCTTACCTTATGTGAGCAAGTACGCTAGCATTAATGCGAAATATGAACTCTTGAGTCTCATGAGGCACGAGCAATTGGTATTTGAAAGGGCTTTTCTTTTTAATATTTAAATTAAATATATAGAGATTTTGTAATATTAATAGAAATTCAATACAGATTTTGAAATCCAAGTAGAAAAGGTGAAATATATCAGAACTTTTTGTGTTGGATTAGCACTACATAAAAAATCTACAGGAATAGAAAAGGAAGAATAAAAGGTTCTACCTAACTACAACCGCATTATCTTTGTTTTTTATTTCATTAATTGAACTTCGTTTGATTAAGTCGAAATTCTTTAAAAACCTCCGCCCTCTTTAAAATATCATAGACATTTTTTGTAGGTTGAGCACCTTTTTCAAGAAAATCTAGAATGGCAGGAACAATTAAATAACTTTGATTTTTTTATCGGATCATAAAAATCCACTTTTTTGCAAATCTTTTCCCTCTCTTCGGAACCGAACATCAATTGCAACGATTCGATAGACGGCTCATTGTGGTAGATTAAATCAACAATACCCCCTGGAAATCTATAAGAGGTTTTCTCCTCGTACGGCTCGAGAAAACGATTCAAAGTTAGGTATATATAAATTATAATGATAGGCGTGTCTATTAGCGACAAGAGCACGAAAAGATAGTCGATCGGGCCGCTCGTGTCCACGAGGCAGGCACGAGCGGGGGACGACAACGGGATGTATCTGTTTTGAGTTTGGGTGGGCGCTTTACAATAAGAGGCGCACAAACTCTAAGTTGGCAAACAACACAATTTTATAAAGCAAGCAACAATTGATAGGAAGTTTCATTCATTCACTATTATTCCCTAAAGAGGCTTAAGTGTGACATATCACATATTTCCAGTAAACCTATAAAAAAAAGTACTAAAACTTAAAATGAAGCATTAGAAAGCAAAAACATAAGGAAATATATGTAAAGGCAGGTTGGATTCTAACATCCTCCCCCACTTGTCGACGACCTCGTCGACTTACAAGAACTACAATGCAAATATGAAAACACTCTGATTTTTAACTTGATTGTCTTTGGCGCGACGTTGATTGCGGGAAAATGCTGGAGTCTTCTTGTTTCTGCTGGAGTCTCTACCGACGCTGGGCGAGCTTTCTCGGAAGGCTTGTTGAAAGTTGCTTCCTTGATGTTGGGGTGTCGGGCACTCAACTCGGGTTGATGCTTCTTTGGAGTCCAATGCTGCAGTGCTCGATTGGGCATTTGCTTTGTCTGAGGCTTCATCCTGTTTATGTTTCTATTCTGGTTCGTTCCATTCAGGAGGTGTCTCTTTAGAATAGCTCTTGGCTATTTACTCGGCAAAACCTGCTTTGAACAAGAACCTTGTCTTTGGTTTCTACTGCAAGAGGGTGTCTTCGACGGCGCCTTTCTTTGTGGTCTCATCCCTTGCAAAGTGTTGTCTAGGATGCAAGCTTGTCTCTTTGATATTGTCTTTAATAGCGGTTCCATCACTCGCATTGCCGAACACGGTCTAACTTCTTCTTGGGGCACATATTTCATTGCACCCATTCTATAAATAGCCCTCATCTGTCTAGACGGCTCATCATCGCGGTCAGACTCACCCATCTCATCGGGTTCTTTTTCGACATACATAGCGGCTACTCTTTGATAAATCTTGTCGAGCTCCCCTTTTAGTTTGCACTGCCACCATCGACGTGGGCTTCGACATAATATGCAGCTCAATGTCATAGTATTTGACGAGGGTGTGCTGGCTTTGGATTCTCTTGTGTTTTGGAGAGAGGGCGACCCTTGCTTTTGGGAGTCATCTCCCCCACTTTGTAACAGCCCCGGATTACACATTAACTTAATTACAACTAAGCGCAGCGAAAATCCTAATCCAGACTATTACCATCACATCCATTGAACTAAGTCGAAGAGTGTGGAGCCAAAAATCTACTATATTTAAAAAAATTTCAAACCATTTAATTAAACACTATTTAAATACATACAAATCATTTCATAAAGACAACTTATGTGGTAAAATTCTAAAGAAAATCCGGCGGAGTTCTGTTTGTATTACGGACTGCCCAAAAATAAATTCAGGACTCGTGGCCAAAACATAAACCTGTTTAAATCAAAACCAGCTACCCAAACTCATATCGCTCCAACACTCCGTTCAAATCAATTTCTCGCGTAAACCTAATCCCAGAATCCAAAATGATCTTAGAATTTGAAATATAAGTCTCATTTAACTTTTACAAACCAATTGAAAACGAGTTACGAAATAATAAACAATTATCTAACTAGAATTACATAATAGTCGTCCCCGCTGCGCACGTAAACTTCCAGCATCAAAACTTCTTCTTTAACCTAGAATAAATAGGGCACTGCCACCCACAAAGTGTCAGGCCACATATATGACAAAACAAACATTTGACACATCAGCAACGCGCTGAGTACTAAACTCGTAAAACAAGTAAAACAGGTTTTGGTGTCTTTTGGTAAAATGACTCAACATATATAATTGTAACAACGCACAAGTACACCATGTTTCAATATATAAGATCCATTACTAAGAATGTGGGGTGGATTAATAACAATTTCATAATTACGGTCTTTACACCTTAACAAGAAAATCTAATTGAGAACTGAAGCAAGAACCACATCATTTTTCTTTATATTACACAATTCTACGATAGAAGTCACAAGGAAACGACAGCGTTTATTCACGTCGAGATACTTTCCACATAAAACATACATTATTCGTAATTGAAATAATTAAACATCGTGAAAATCAAATATTAATATCCTTCGTACGCATATCACATAACACAAAAGAGAATCCATACTCATATCATTCACACATACAAAGTGGATCTGGGAGTCCCGGTCGACTAACAAATAACGCGATAGACCCGGGAGTCCCAGACGGTCTATCAACAACATCTTAATGGCCAATAACCTAAGTGTGAATGCACACCTCTCAACTTTAGATTTTTAAGTGACCCGGGAGTCTTGGACGACCACACTAAAGCGAGGACGGTTCAAAATCTTGCCACATACGACGATATTCAATATTCTTATATCTTCCCATTTCCGGCGAAGATAAAACAAAAAAAACAACCAACACATCCAAGATCTACTTTCCATTATTCATAGTTTCCATGATTCAATAACATTTTTCAATCATTCTTTCACAATGACGCAACGTCGATAACCTTTCTAGAAGATAAACCATTCAAATAGATATTCTCATATTATTGCAATAATATAAGCCAACATTCATTTCAAATCATCATTCTTCATTTCATATTCCGTTCATAACAAATTCATAAACTTAAATCCATTATTCACAACTTTCACGATCCAAAAGCAAGATATCAATCATTCTTTTACGATGGTCCAACATCAATTACCTTTAGGTTTCGAAATCATACATTAACCCATAATTCGTGTTGCATATTATTTTACACAAACATGCATTCAATTCATGCATAATCATTTCAATACAATAACGATCGTTCTTACACCTTTTATGATCGAGACATCCTCATGCATCTCCTTTAAGCAATGAACTTGAACCTCATAAGATACACACTCTACATTTACACTTCAGATAAGCATGTCAGTGAATCAATTCTTATTAAGAAAGGAACTATACAACCTAACACTTTGATTGGTACAACATCAAGAGTATCTTATACTCTCTAACTATTGTCAACTCAAATATTGGTTGCCAGATTCTAAAAAAAACTTACGTAACCTTTCGAGCGGTTTCACATGAAGTAAACTTGATAGCTTATGCTTATTTAACACGCTCTAATGGCCACTAGGGTATCCATTTATCTCAATTGTTTAGTATAAATAACATGCTCTAATGGCGGAAGGTTTTTTTTGTTTTTTTAAGTTAATTAAAAAGGTTACTTAATAAAAAAAAATCAAGTTTCACCCGTTATGACAGGTTAACTGGTCAATGGGATTTTTTTTTTGTCAAATTAGGGTAATAGTTCATACCTTTTATGGATTATCAATAGTACAGACCTTTTATAGAAGATGGCCAATAATTTTATCACTTTTTCTTATTTATGGATTATCAATAGTTGAAATCATAATTATTGAAACTCTATTCTCAACCATATTAGGACAACATATTCATCGCAAACATATTTAGCAAATACTCTTCATTTCTACTACACAAATCAACTAATTTAACAATCCAACTCCCAGTAATACGAACCTCATTAACTTTGTAATTTACCTAAATATGTATAATAAATAACCAACATGAAAGCATTATGTCCTCTTAACGACTTCTTAACACAATGAACTTAAAGTTTAATTGCAACGTATTGTCTCAGTTTAGTTGAGATTATGTCCTCTTAACGACTTCTTTGTTCTCTTCCTTTTCACTTAAAGCTTGTACTTACAGTGCAAAAGTTTGTTATTAGTTAAGGTTATAAAAGCTAAGAATCCATCCTCAAAGACACTTCTAATTCAACACCTTATATACTACAAAATGCGTCAATATCTCGGCGCAGTAAAGCGCCGCAAATGGAAACGTCGAGATTTTGGCCGTCGAGAATTCTCGGCGCTATGTAGCATCGCTATTCTCGACGCTTTTCTGCGCCGCCTCTGATCCTCTTAAAAGCGCTAAGATTCTCAACGCTTTTGTGTGCCTCAACCAACATCTCAGCACTCAACGGTGCCGAGCTTCTCGGCGCTTTTGTGCGCCTCTGCTAACCATCGACATTTTAAAGTGTCGAGCTTCTTGGAACTTTTGTGTGCTGAGAATGTTACCGCTACTAAGAGACATTTTTTCTCATTTTTTAAAATCAGTTTTCCTCTTTATTCGTCTTGTTTTATAAATGCATTTCATTGTCGCAGATGAACATCGAATAATATAAAGTAAGGCAAAAAAAACTAATGAAACAATCTTATTTATTATGAATAATAACTAATAATACAATCTTAGACTCTTAGTGTTATAATTAATAATGAAAAAGTAAAACATACTAGATTATGAAAATATTTATACATAGAGCTATATTACTAACATTTATGTTTATAACTTAAATTTAGCAGATTCCAAGCTGCATGCTTCGAGCTTCTTGTCGTCATTCTCCGCTTCCTTCTAAGATTACTTGTTAATTTTGCAATAGCATACTAATCTAATCTGTAGATAGGAAAAGAAAACATTAATAGTTCAGCAACGATAGATAAAAAATATATCCGGAGCAACAAGGATGATGAAATTGTACAAGCCATGATCCGTAAAATGTTGTTGCATAATGTGTGGTCTATAATCAAACCTTGACATCTGTTATCTGTAATTTGAACTATTCAGTATATTAATAAAATTGCAGTGATATTTAAGATGAGATTTTACTCTAGTCACTATAATTTACAAATAAGCTTCTACCGTTCTAACACTTTCTACTATAATCTACAGCATATGCTCCAAGATCATGAATCACATTATGAATAATCATTTTTCATTTGTCTACTCACATCGTGAAGGCCGCTAGAGGGCATCATAACACTCACGAAATGCCAGCTTCCACGACAATGCGGTCATTAGCAATGGTAGCAATCTTTTTTTTATATAAAACACACTAACCTATTAAAGTGCATTTGAGTTTTAGATTAGTTCAATACAAGGAACAAAAGTGAGATATCGAACATACAAGCATGAATATTGGCATGATGTGTCAATCATTCACATGTTTAACAAGAAAATCTTCCACTGTTTAAGACAGAAACTGATCAATAATGAACCATTATGACCATAAACCCTTCTATAGGTCCAAGATAGAGTTGTTCATATCCCAAACTATCCCATTTACATGACAAGGTGTATTATAGTCTAAATGCATGACCTTGGAAGATGATATGACTTGTAAGCGGAATCAGCTTAGCACAAAGTGAACAAGTATCAAAGAAAAAAACAGCATATAGGCTGGCAATGACAAAGCAATCAAAATGGACATCTTGGTCCGTACACAAAGGGTACAAGGAAAGCAGAATGGTGCAATACCAATCACGATGTCACCCCTTTGACAAGTTATTAATACATTTTCACCGCCATAGATATACTATAAGTCAAAGAACCCTACTTACCCTGTCTTTTTGAACAAGACCTCCTTCAGTCTTCTGGCTAACTCAATTTCAGCAGCTGGGATAAATCGACTAACCATGCACAGAGCCTGACAGCAAAGAGCGTGACAAGTATATGAGCGTTATAGTCACCCTAACATCCAAGTCAATTGGTACGATTCTACGATCCAGGTCGCGATTTTAGCAACATTGCTAACATCTATTTGGACTATAAAACAGAGTGCACAAACTCACCTTGTAAGTGTTTACTCCATCATCAACTGATCTTCCAAAATACTATCGGTACTTCCTCGTAATAGTAGTGTCGTTATCGAGTTCCCGCCTTCTTCATTTCTTACAACAGTAACCTATAGGAGACAATTATATCAAAAAGGATGGATCCTTGCAGCCATTGACAGAAGAGGACTGGAGAGAAGACACAATAGGAAACCTGTGAGAACAAAAACTAAACCTTTAAAACGATAACTGCAGTTAGAGAGCCTAGAATGAAACAAACCCAACAGAGAGAAAGAAGTAATGTACACACAATAGTAGCATTTCCTGCATTGGTCACTTATGTTGCAAAGCTTTCAGTAGGGAAGTTGTCCAAAAGGCATTTTCAAGTTCCAACAATCAAAGATGATGATATGCAGAACCTCAATTTTGGGACTCGCACAGCCTCTACTCCTTCCTTACTACATAACAGTACTTAATGCAAATTACTATAACCATTTCTACGCAAAATATTCAGAGAAACAAGGGAAAGAGCTTCACAACTCTGCAATTTAACATAGTCTCATTAGTAACAAATGTCTTTCAAGGTTATACCCTCTAAGGAAAAAGGTGTTAGCTATTGGAAAGGGAATCAAAACTAACATCTAATATTCATTAACATTTTGAACTGTGAAATGATAGTGTATTAGCATGTTATGTAACAAGTACTAAGCAACAAGAAAATTTAACAAGTAGAGACTTGTAATGTAATAACATTAAGCACATAAAACTTGAGCCAGTCATGGAAACCTTAGGGGTATGCCACTAGTCCTTCCTGTCCCTCCCCCCCCCCCCCCGCCCCTTTCTCTCCCTCAACCTAATCAATCAATAAGCATAATTTAATTATTTGTCAAATGATTAAACACATTCAAAATTCATTTCCTAACTCTCTCTCCTTTCCACCATCTTGCTCTCCCTAATGAACACTAATCAGTCACTTGTTTGGATCAGCAGTGCATGACATCAAAAAAGTTGGTGATCCTATTAGATTAAAAGTTTCCCATATCCAACAGATTTACACAAACATTAAAATACAAAGGTTGCTTTACTTATAATTATGAGTAGCCTTTAGCAGTCCACTCGATGCCAAAAGGTAAAAATCATAATCCTAATTTAACATGCTCAAAACTAACCCGCTCGGTACCATAGGACCTAATAAAGATAATATGTACAAGTTCATGAAGTCCACGTATTTTCAATTTTCGGGCAAGAGATTCGTGAAGGTCTTTTACGAACGTCGCACAGATTTAGGAAGGCTTGCACTTGAAACCTTACCTTTTCCTTTTGAGCATCCAACTTCTTCAGTTAGAGCAAAATCATAATTGTCTTTAGCCTGAGTTAGTGTTTAGTTGAACGATAATAATCAGTAATTGCTAGTTGAACACTGTTTGAAATTGGAGAAGGTGACTCCAGGCAAGTTGCTGCAGTTTTGACTTCTGTCTTTTATTTTCTTTCACTTCCTGCCAAGAGACAAATAAATGAGGTTATAACAATAAGAAGAAAAGGCCAACTTCAAGAACTATGGAAACATATTGTGATAAATGTACATGGACAAGTGGTAGCATTTAAATTAAACTAATCTATGAATCACGATGACCAGGCGGAGAAATAGAAATGAGAATATAGATCAGACCATCTTATACCTTCTACTGCAAAAACCTTTCAACTTCTGCTGGAAAAGCAACTCCTACTAACTCCAGATTTTCATCCAAACCATCAGAAGCAGAACCTACATCCACCATCAGCATGAAGTTGAAGACCATTCAATTCATTTAAACCACTGCAAGATCTATCAATGTAGATCTCCTCAGACTCAAAAGCAGTACCTACGACATAACCTTCAGAAGATGGAGAACAGTTAACACTGTTCATTGCTGATGCAGATTTCCTCCACTTGACCACATAAAATTGATGACCACACCTAACTCTTAGAGAAAAATTAACCTTCGCTTAAACAAAAATTCCCTAAATCTAATGTCAATTTTACATAGTAATTGATATCATTCAATTGTCAAAAATATTATTGGGATTAGTTCTGCGGTTCTAGCATTATATTCCGATTTCAATTTCAAATCAATCACAATTTATGGTGAACTTACTTTCGCGGAAAAAATAAGGTCTTGTAACTGGTGAGTTCGGCTTACCATTCATTGCCGAAAGTCAATCTAAAAATTGTACTCTGGTAGATTTTTGCTGCAATATCCGTAGAGATTCATCCGGTAAAGGAATTTCTTCAAATCTCAAATCCTCATCTAAACTTTCCTAATCACTCGCACGCACACCAGCAGTTCTTCAATTGGTTTGGTCTTTTTCGTCTGGGAAGACGAAGAAAGCTTAAAATAGATATAATAGCAAAAAAGAAATGATAAAAACCACTGAATAAAGAGATAAAAATAATTAAGATTATTCAGAATATGGTGTAGAAACTCACATACATCCTTGAGATAATCTCGCCTGGTCTAATGAAGATTTCTGGAAACATGCGGATTTAAACAACCTCCGCTAAAATATGGGTTTTGGTTTGGGAATAAGGGAAGAAGAAGAATGGGGGATGAAAAGTAGGGCAAAGAACTGAAGAAGGAAGAGAGAGAGAGAACGAGGCCGCCTCTTTTTTCCCCAAATATTTCGAAATCCCGCCTGACTTTTACCATATTTTCTGTGCTTTTCAGCGGTAAGAGACCCTTTCGACTCTTAATGGCGCCGAGAAAACACGGATCAGAAGAAGAGCACTCCAACGCTACCTTGGTGCGCCGAGAAATGATGCAAAGCAATATCTTCCATGAGCAACCAATAGCTAATAAATAGTGGATTTCAAAGCATTTATTTACACCTCATTGAATTCGTTCATCCATTAAACTAATTTCAGGAATTATCTATTATCAAAGAAACAGATTAGGCTTTTAATTCAACTTAAAATGGGTTTTAATCTCATAATCATATTACCGAAACTCACTCGGAATTCTCCAACACAAGAAGTAGTAAACATATTAAAAGATAGGCAAACTAATCTATACCAGTTTATATCCAATTTCAAAACTGATCCAAAGGAGGTTATACACAGAATAATTCAACGAAAATCCGATAGGAATTTATTTTATGTTATGTAATTCCAGTAAATGTGTTTAGTACCTCAGGTGAACAAGAGTGGCGGTGGTGTGGTGGTGCTCGGTGGTGCTGCTCACACACCGCCTCATGCATAACATAAGTTCGCTTCCTACACTTTGCACTTTCCCCCTTTTTCTTTTTCTTTTTCTTTTCTAACTCTCGCCAGAATTGCGCCTAAGACGCAACGTCTCCTTCGCGCGACAACTTCTCTTTTCTCTGTCATCTTCCTTTCATCTCCGCCGGCGACGATGCGGCGTAGGAGGCGTTCACCGGATCCCAAAGCCGGCCTCCTTGCTTCTTCCTTCGTTCTCCCTTTCTCTCACTCTATGTTTCCTTTGTTCTCTCCCCGACCCCTGCTCTTCCTCCTCCTCCCTTTCCTTTTCTGATTTCCCTCCCTATAGGAAAGAGAAATGCCTAATCAATATCAGATATATGCATATATCCATCGCCTCACTTTTTTGGTAGTACATTCCTTATATATGGTAGTACATTTATTGAGAAAAGTAGTATATCACAATCGATATTTTCACAACTATATAACTATATAGTTTGTATTTGGCATATAATTTTTCATTAAGAAATGTATTACCATACATATTAGAATATACTATCATACATATGAAATGTACTACCATTTTCATTAAATATATCCGATATTGACTAGGCATTGATCCTATAGGAAAACTTCTCTCTTTTTACTTCCCTTTTTCCTTTTTATTTAATCCAATTCCTTCTCTATGATATATTTACTCCCCCACGCGCGCACACACACACGCACACACACACACACATATATATATAGGGGTGGGATCCCATGAGAACACCCCCTTATATGAGAACAACTACTTATGTGAGAACAAATCTGGTCCCTTAGATGATTTTGATCTTAGGGATGAGATTTACTCATTGTTTTAAATGAGTAAGGGTGTATTTGTAATTAAATTTGTAGGCATATATAAGTTTAAAAAATCAGATTTTCTCTTTTCACTTCTCTCTTTATCAAACATTAAACGCTCTCCACCGGCTATATTTCATCAGCATTACTTGATCCTTCATCAGCGAGAAATGATTCATGTATATGATCAATGATATACTTCATCCTTCATCCTAATGATTAAATTTGTGAATTTTTGTGGTGTCCTTCATCCTTCATTGGTTCGATTGTATTAGCTAAAAAAAATTAGGTCATCTTACCTAATCTGTATGAAGATCAATGATGCTTATTAATTCGTTATGCTTTGATTTTTTTTGATGCGAATGAGGGGAGAAGAAGCCCCGAAAACAAAAACAAAACTACAAAATTAAACGAGGTGTCGTAACACCTATAATGTCTTCCCTAAGAAGATTAACAATTTCTTCAAAGGGTTCATAAAAAAACCTAATTCTATCTACTTGATCAACTCCTAAATTAGCTAATTTGTCGGCCACTTTATTTCCTTCACGATAACAATGGATGAGATTAACTTGCCAAGATTTTGCATTGATTAGCTCCCTGCACCGATTGATGATGTGGACACATTCTCCTCCTTGGTAGTTTAATTTGCGTTCTTCAGGACTATGATACAAGCTTCATTATCCATTTGTATCTCAAACTTTTTGTATCCTATTTCCTTCGCCATTTCTATTCCCAGTAGGACCACCATTAGTTTAGCACGGAAGGCTGAGCATACGCCAAAGCGAGCTGTAAAGGCTCGAATAAAGCAACCTCTCCAATCACGAATTATACCTCCTCCTCCAGCATTTCCAGGTGAGCCTTTTGCTGCACCGTCGGTGTTAAGAACAAAACACTCGTTTGCAGGAGCTAGCCATCGAACAAATATTTGCCTTGATTGTCTATGGGGGAGCTGGATGCTCCCATCATGTTCATTGAAGGCATTCCACGCTACATCCGCATGATGACGCAAAAATCCACCTGTGTTAATAGGATTCTCATTAGCACGCCCAAAGACCACGTTATTGCGCCACCTCCAAATCCACCACAGCGTGGTAGCAAAGCATGAGGGCCATTTTTCAGAGAAGGTTAAACCTTCTGCCTTCAAGTTGTCTCTCATCCAACCTTCTAAATCATCCATGTAAAAGGCATTGTAGGCCGCAGACCCACCTACACTACTCCAAATACCCTTCGAACGTGGACAGTCTCGAAAGAGATGAATGATTGTTTCTTCCTGATATCCACATCTTGGGCAGCTCGAGTTCGTTGTAAGATGACGTTTAAATCGGTTTGAGTTGGTAAGAAGTCTATCATGGAGAATCAACCAAATAAACACTCTTACCCTTTGTTGAACTGGAGCTTTCCAACCTAAGTCCCATATCTTATTGTCGTGTTCAAGTTCTTCATTACGGATTAGACGGAGTGCATACTTGATTGAAAATCCTCCGGTTTTAGATCCCTTCCAGTAAATAAGATCCCCAACCTCCGAGTCTTCCACAATCCTATGTGTAGATATCTGTTTAAGTACAACTTCGGGAAGAATATTAGCGAAGCATTCCCACTTCCAATCAGCTCCTGGTTCCCACATTTCATTGACTGTAGCTCCATCTATTTCTTCTGGAATGGGTTGTATAGCAACATCTCTCAAGGGGACATCAGTTGCCCAAATGTGATCCCAAAAAAGAGTTGTAAATCCATTACCAACCGCTACCGCACTACCCTTTTGTATCCAAGTTGCATTTTCCGTAATACCTCGCCAAACATTGGACATATTAGTAGTGGGTTTGAACATGTCAATATCGCATCGGCCTTTACAATACTTATGACGCAAGACTCTTGACCACAACATTGTCGGTTCAGCAAGGACGCGCCAGCCAAGCTTGGTCAAAAAGTTGCTTGACGTGAAGAGCATATACCAATGCTACCATTACTCCGCGGTTTCTGTAACGTCTCCCATGACAGCAAGTGGATCTTGTTATGGTCCTCATCACCTCCCCAGATGAACCGTCTAGCTTTTTTATCAATGTCATCGCAAATCGACCTAGGTATCTTTGCGGTTTGCATAGAGTAAAAGGCTAAATTTGAGATTGTAGACTTAGCTAGAGTTATTCTTCCGGCAAGTGAAAGATATTCTACTCGCTAGTAGAGCTTAATTTCTATGTATCTGCTGATGGAAAATTGATTTGGAGCGCTCTTTTTGTCATTGTTGTTATTGCCAGTAGAAACATCATGATTTTGTTGCTGAGTTGAAGCTCTTCTTTTCTTGTTTCTGATGATGGGAAATCTACTTACCTTAGAAAACTCCTTGGATAATGAGATCGTTGACTCCATTATCTCTTAGCCAAACATTCTTTTGCTTCCTCTCTTTGACCTTGACTCCATTCATTTTTATCTTTTTTTCTTAACTCTTTTTGTATGTCTCTAACCCCCTTAAAAGTTAAGGAATTTTTATAAGATATCCTTATACTTGTAAATAATTGAACTAGAATCAAGAGAGATTCTCAATACAATTTTATGTTCTAAATTTTTGTTTTTATGTTCTTAAGTTTTGTTCTTATGTTCTAAATTTTTGTTCTTATGTTCTAAAGTTTTGTTTTTATATTTTAAATTTTTGTTCTAAACTTTTGTTCTAAACTTTTGTTCTTATATTCGAAATTTTTGTTCTTATATTCTAAATTTTTGTTCTTATGTTCTAAAGTTTTGTTCTTGTGTTCTAAAGTTTTGTTCATATGTTCTAAATTTTTGTTCATATGTTCTGAATTTTTGTTCATATGTTTAAAATTTTGTTATTATGTTCTAAATTTTTGTTCTTATATTCTAAATTATTGTTCTTATGTTCCAAAATTTGTTCATTTTTGTCCATATGATTTGAAGTTGTTAGCCGCTTAATAAAATCACAACTTAATATTTGACATGAAATGCATGATCATACCTTGGTAGCTTCGCCATCAGAATTAGAGCTTCCTAATCATACCTTGATAGCTTTGCCATTAGAATTAGAACTTGCATCAGGTGAAAGTTTGTTTGAGAAAGGTCACTTTTAAGTTGGTCATTGTTTATATTGTAAACTTTTGCACATATAGTTGGACATGAAGTGCATGATCATACCGTCAAATCATTATTCTAGGTGGTGATTGTATATTAAGAATGCGATTTTTTCCTTGGTTCCTACCGTGCTCTAATATTGTAAAAACATTTAAAATTTCATTATATTTCAGGTTGCAATTTTTGTAAAGAATTAGAGATGATGAACTCGACGTAGATTTTTAAATCGTCATAAACAATTTCTATGTAAATCTGAGACAATTATGGAGATAATTAATTTGATGTAGTTGATATTTTGATCTAGCTTATGTTTTTGCACTTGTTAAATTCAATACAAGCTGGTGCTCTGAATTTTGTTTTTATGTTCTGAATTTTGGTTCTTATGTTCTAAAATTTTGTTCTTATGTTCTAAATTTTTGTACATATGTTTTTTCTTATGTTCTAAAATTTTGTTCCTATATTCTGAATTTTTGTTCTTATGTTATATCTTATGTTCTGAATTTTTGTTCTTATGTTCTAAAGTTTTCTTCTTATGTTCTAAATTTTTGTTCTTATGTTCTAAATGTTGTTCTTATGTTCTGAATTTATGTTTTTATGTTCTAAACCTTTGTTCTTATGTTCTAAATTTTTCTTCTTATGCTCTAAATGTTTGTTCTTATGTTCTAAATTTCTGTTTTTATGTTCTAAAATTTTATTCTTATATTCTAAATTTTTTTCTTATATTCTAAATTTTGTTCTTATGTTCTAAATTTTTGTTCTTATATTCTGAATTTTTGTTCTTATGTTCGAAACTATTGTTGTTATGTTCTAAATGTTTGTTCTTATGCTCTAAATATCTATTCTTATGTTCTAAACTTTTGTTCTTATGTTCTAAACTTTTGCTCTTATATTATGAATTATGTTCTTATGTTCTAAACTTTTGTTCGTATGTTCTAATGTTTTGTTCTTATGTTCTAAAAGTGTTGTTCTTACATTTTAAATTTTTGTTCTTATGTTCTAAATTCTTGTTCTTATACTCTAAAATTTTCTTCTTATGTTCTAAACGTTGGTTCTTATGTTTTGAATCTCTATTCTTATGTTCTAAACTTTTGTTATTATGTACTAAATTTTAGTTCTTATGTTCTAAACTTTTGTTATTATGTTCTAAATTTTAGTGCTTAGGCTCTAAACTTTTTTTCTTATGTTCTAAACTTTTGTTCTTATATTCTAATTTTTTTTTATTACGTTCTAAATTTTTATTCTTTCGTTCTAAATTTTTTTCCTTATGTTCTAAATGTTTGTTCTTATATCATGAATTTCTGCTCTAATGCTCTATAATTTTGTTATTTTGTTCTGAATTTTTGTTTTGTTATGTTCTTAATTTGATATACATTTTTTCATTAATTTTTGGTCATCTCATTAACTAAAAATAAATAAGTAATAATTCAAAACATGTTCTAAACTTGTAAGCACGTGTCTTAATTCATCAAACATGTTCTAAATCTACAATGGTTCTTTATAACAAAAGCACAATGCATTAAATATAAATTAATAAAAAGAGACCATTTTTGTTCATAGAGAAGTATTTGTTCTATTGATTTTTCATCCAAAAACCTTCATAATGGTTCTTTTAAACACAAAGGTATAGTAGTCACAATTTTCTACCAAAAAGTAATGAGTGATACATTTTGAGAATAACTCTTGATACAATAATATCATCCAATACATTTTCTTTTAAAAGCAAACCAATGATAATGACCAACGCTACTAGGCATCCTCATTCGCTTTTGACCATATCTTTGCCTTTGACACACAATACAAGGTAGAATATTCTTTTGGTGGGTAAGTATCTTGGCACAATACTCAACTCGAAGTTTCTTCATTTGCTTAACCTGAAAAGAAAATTTAGAACGTAAGAACCAACGTTTAGAAAACCCCACCTGCTGTTGTTAAGGTTCAAAAAGAATGAAATGAATAACTAGTGGTGTTAGGCAAACAAAGCACAAACACATAGTAAATCTAAAGTTCAATTTATAGTTGTAAGAAGAATAAGAAGGGAAAAAGGGGAGAAGGCCCCTACCGTCTCCGTCCGGCTAGCCTGTAGCGGTAGCAGCTGCTGCCTTGCTGGCAAAATGCGAAAAAACAAAAGAGCAGTAAAATAGTTAATCTGGCTTTAGTTTGCCTATAAAAATCTAGTTACTTATCTAGTACTAAAAAGGTCTCTTGGAGTAGTTACGATTGCATAAAATGAAAACTAATCTGATTGTTTGGCTATAACATAGTTAACTACGCCATTACAAAACAAAGAATATTGTTAATGCACTTTTCAACCTGAATCAATGATTATGATTATGTCACCT
This sequence comes from Patellifolia procumbens, assembly GCA_947645195.1. Classification (NCBI taxonomy): domain Eukaryota; kingdom Viridiplantae; phylum Streptophyta; class Magnoliopsida; order Caryophyllales; family Amaranthaceae; genus Patellifolia; species Patellifolia procumbens. The sequence goes on from CANSGD010001315.1 coordinate 93,280, forward strand.
AATACGGGACAAAAAAAGCTTTATGGTTATGTCAATGATTTGTCACCTAAGTATCTAAAAGAAGTGCCCAAATATCAGTAGGTTCTTAAATCAGGCAGCAAGTCATTCTTGGTGTTCAAATACAGAACTAAAGAAAAACTATACACTCATATTAAGAGTGAACCAGAAGATAAATGAAACATAATAAAAGAATATAAACCAAGACCAACACATTAAGAGTGAACTGTGTCTGCGGGCCATGCAAGGGTGGCTGACAACAGCAGGTTGGTGGGCTGGGCTGGGCTGCGTTTGATGGCCAGGAGGGTTTGGGAGACAGTAGCATGATAGTTAGACAGTGCTGGCAAGTTCCTACTCCTGCCATGCTTAAGGTAAAAGTGGATGCAAAAGGTAAACGTGGACGCTGCCACGTTTTCTGCTCAATTCATGAGCGGGTGGGGTGTTGTAATCAGAGATGAAAGGGGTCGTTTTAATGGGTGTTGACCGGTGCCGTGGATGGGGGATGGAACTCGGATATTGCGGAGGCGTTTGCTCTATAGATGTCTATGAAATGGGCTCTCTCAAAGAGCTTGTAGGAGGTGTGCTATGAGGTTGATGCAAAGAAGACTTTTCTTGCCGTTAAAAGCACCGAGATTGATTTGTCATAATTTGTTCCTATAGTTTTGCATTGTAAAGGACTAGTAACACAAAAATGGCCCTTTTAACCAGTAGAACTCACTCTAGTCCGCAAGGCAATGGATTTGAACCTACATCCGATAAAGATCATAACAAGATTCTTCACTTATTCACCCCAAAAATGTACAAACCACTGTAGCCTAGGTGACCAATTCATTCCAGTTCGCCTAAGTCACGGGTATATGTCTTTGTTTCATTAGTAAGGAGAAATTGGACTAAACAAATGGTTATAGCCTTAGTAAAATTCGTTTCTACAAAAACAGATTAAAGACCCCAATATGTGAGCAATCTCATAAAATATGCATTGCACTATCCACATCAGTGAAACTGGACCAAATCTCATATTCAGCATGAGTACTACTTATCATCATAAAGTTGAGAACAATTAGTTTCTTGCACCCACACACTATCGTTTAACAAGTGATATAAGATAGATAGAAAATAATAGAATCAAAATAGACTTAGGTAGCATGAAACCGAAATCCTTATTGCATACTAACCATTACCAACAAGCATTTGACAAAGAGGACAAAAGGGCCAGCTCAAACTCGACAAGGTCAGGTCAAGACAGGGTTTTCATAAGCTGAGAAATTGGATTGGACCAAGGTTAGTGCCTACCTCATGCATATGGAGAAAAGAAAGAGCAGCCACCAAAACTTGAGTATGGTGCCTACCTCATACATATGGCTTTCTTTGGCGTTTTGGGGTAAATGCTTACTCTCTAACTTATGTATTCACTCTTAATGGAGAAAATAGAATTGCAAACAGTTATATTTTGTTTTATAGTATGTAATGACTATAGTCTAGAATCTAAATTGTGCTTGCCTCCATAAAATCCTTTTCGTAAAGTAGTTCCTTGAGAAAAGAACAAAACCTAAAAACTCTATAAAGACCGTATAAGCTCATAAGGCTATGTGCAGACACTTACTGATTATTCAACCAATCCCTATCTGTCTGATTAGTTTTACAAGGAATTATGCTATGTATTCTGCCATGCCACAACATTGCGTTTCTAATTCTCCAAATGGAGTATTCATAACAGCAACAACAACAATATACTATGCTGATTTGTTGTCCTTATTCCTCTTCTTTATCCAATATAACATATTGGAAACAAAGTCACCTAACTTGCATTGCGCTAATCTATATCTGTTGTTATTGTTGTCATTACACTAATCATTATTGTTATTGCAGTAATCTATAACATATTGGAAACAAATGGAGTATATTGTTGTCAGGTACATCTTATTTTCTTTATGTACCTGCACTTAGTCACGAACTAGTTTAATATCAAAGACAAAGGAAATAGCACGCCTAATCAACCAAGCATTGCAAATTCTCATCACTATTACAAGCACTCTAATCAGATAAACTAGTTTACTGATTCCAAAATTAGTTACATGGACTGTCAAATAAGTTCAGAAGCCTCATTCAGATTTTGCAATTGATTTACTATGTCATTTATATTTGACTTACATACTAGCTTGAGCTACTTCCAATGGCTACACTTCAACAAGTTGCAATTCCTGTGGTTTACTAAAATTTTAACACCGAAAATTATCAAAAATCGAGAGTAAAAAATCAAGAAAACACATGTAATTTTACCAATTTGTACTTACTCTAGCAATTCACAAGTAATTGCTGATGAATTTGCTCCAACTGCTTCTTCTTCGTTTACATCCATTCCGTAATTCGCAAAAGCCGACATTTAACCTTTTCTTCCTCTTGAAATCAGAAATTTGATATTTTTCTTTGAAGATTTCTCAAATGTAGAGATTTTGTGCACAATTTATTCAAAAACTAAAAGGAATTTCGAAAATTTTGGACAATTTTTGTGGAAAGCGTTCGAACCTAAAGCTTTGAAGGCCTCTTGATATTTTTCCGGCAGCTTATTTTCTCTCTCTTCAGTTTTGGGTTTTGATTTTCTCTATCCTCCGTTTTGGGGTTTTGAGAAAATTTTCATTAAAATTTTTTGGTTTAATGTGAGCCCTTGATGTTAGCTTATCAACGGTACAGATTTGTTCTCATATAGGAACTGTGTTCTCATATAAAAGGGTATTCTTACAAGAGCCCAATCCTCTATATATATAGGGATGGGATCCAGTAAGAATATGAGAGAACACCTATTTATGTGAGAACACTTCAGTTTTAACATAGTCATTTCTGTTTTTTTTTTAACATTAATCAATCCATTTACTAACACCAAAATTACAGTTTATGACAAAGTAATTTTCTGTTTTTTAATATAAGTAATCAATCCATATACTAACAACAAATTACACCAAAAGTCCAAAATTATTAACTAAAATTAGTCGAGAACACTCATTATCATCAACTGAAATTACTTCATCCACAACAAAAGCAATAATCAAACTCATACACCAACATCTTCAATCAACGGTTTTCGTCAGCAATTTAATGAGTTTCTCTTCCATTCGACTCATTTGCGCCAAATTTTGTAGAGATTTGTTATTAACAGAGTTAAGCAAGTTCGCCATGAGGATGGTGATTCGAGGTATGAAGTTCGCCAAAAGACAACGACGTGGCAAAAGGTGTGAACCGCCAACGTCGGAGATGAAAAAGATGAGGTGATGGAGGTTCTGCCATGCAAGGTGAACATGCGAGGGAAGGTGAAGAAGAGATAATGAGAGGAGAGATAAAGGCAAAATGACAAAATGAAATGCCGTGGGTAGAGGGAACAGAATTAAAGACTGATTAAATATGACTTTCGGGTAAAAGAATCTAAGCCGTTGGATGCAAGGTAATCTAATGATCATGAACTATTCTCATATAAGTGAGTGTTCTCATATAAGAGGGGTATTCTCACAAGAGCCTACCCCTATATATATATACTAGCCTTATATGCACACAATGTGTGCAAAAATTATATTTTGAATCAGTTTTTTTTTATGTTATTTATTTATTAAGGTTGTGTGAGTGGGTAGTTATTTTTTGTGATGTAGTGGGATTGTGGGATGATTATTTTTTTTTATTTTTTATGATAAATTATTTTTTTCTGTAAATTATTAATTAAACAACAAAGGGTAAATTAGACAATACATTAAGTTTGGTGTCCCACCCCTCTTTCCCTTACAGTATAGATAGATATATATATATATATAACACTTTATGAGCGAAAGAATTTCCATATCAAGTAAATAATAACCCAACTCTTTTAAAAGAATTAAAACTAAATTTCATACGTCTCAAAGTAATGTCATTAAAATATGACAATATAATGAAGTAAATAAATATCGATAGCTTTGAATAATTATATAATCACATTCATATTTTCATTTAATTAAAACACCAAGATTTCTAAAGTGTAATTAACATAGTTACCATATTTATAAACTAACAAAACGCTATAAGAATGAGTGGTATTACACACTACTTCTCTTGAATCCCCCGATCGAGTTGGACGTCCCAAGCGAACCGGGTTCTTGCTCTCTTATAGGAGCTCGGAGTCGGGACCTTCGAGGGAGCAGCTGAGCTTTTACATTCTTTCTCAGTGCAATTGTTCGTCCCGATAGAGTAGTCTACTAGTCGCTCTACAACACTTGTGGCGGCCGACAGTGTATCTACCTTCTGCCTCTTAATCTCACACTACGCCCATTCTGTCAACCCATTACCAAAATTGAATTATCGATATTTCTCATGCATCAATTGAATGTCCAACATACATGCCGAGTATTCCTTCACATAATTGAAGATGGTGTTTGTGTGGCAAATCTCCTTAAATTTCTTGTGAGCAACAAACTCGGTGTTCTCTAGATAGAAATGTTCTTGGAGCTCCTTCTTGAACTCTACCCATGGGTCAATTTTGATATTTTCAGCTTCGACAGATCTCGAAGTGCTTGGTGCGCCAACAATGCTTTGCATCATACGTCAAGTGCATGACAAAATTATCTATCTTTTGGTCGTCCTTTAGGTGGACGAATTTATATTACTGCTCCATGTAAACGAAGAAGTTCTCTACGATTTTTGCATCTCTTGCATCGATGTAGTCATGAGGTATAGAAGGCTTGATCCTTGTAGCTCTAATACCCACATCGCTTCTACGTACGGCGCACAGTAGGGTCTCGCACTTCTTTAGTGCTTCTTCCGTTTCGCTTGCGTACAATTCAATTGCTCGCGCATCTATTTCTCTCAACAAAGCATCAACGTTTGTCTCTAGCCAATCACTTGGCTTTATGTGCCAAAGCACATACAATGTCTTCGAGCTGACCCCATCTCGCTGCAGTCCCCTATGAATACATCTTCGGTGACTCGATGTCTTAGTTGATCCAACTCTGATACCAACTGTCACAGTCTAAGTGTTTTGACCTCAAATCGTGCGTCACTCCCTTGCCTTATGTGGGCAAGTGTACTAGCCTTAATGCTGAATAGGGACTCTTGAGGCTCGTCTGACACTAGTGTATGCTATGAAAAGTTCGAGACTTGACCTAACAAAGGAAAGCTATTTGTTATTACAGATGTATTTTTTGGAGCATAGTATGTTAGTCAATTTGATCTATCAAATATATGTCATTCTCATTATGTGGAAAAAGGCTAAGTTATGTAATTGGGTGAATGTAATAAAAAACACTATATTAAAAATATATCTAATATATTAGTTTATTTTTAATACGTTCTTTCGTCCTTTTTTCCCTCGGTTTTAGTTTAGATGAGCAAGTTGAGTTTGAGAAAGTCACCCGCCAAGCGATTTTTCCTCGGTTGATCATTGAACGCGTTGACAAGATCATAAAAAGACAAGAACTCTAAACAAACTCATATATCGAACCCGGGAAATTAAGAAGGTGAATGTTGCTGATAATGCACAATGTGACAAGTTCAAATTAGTTGCTAAATTAAGAAGGTGAAGTCTTAACACCCTAGTATTTACTATTTAGATTCAAGTTGATGGGGACAATGCCATTTCCTCAATGGTGGAGGAGGAAATAAAAACATAGTATAAACCTCCTTATCAAGCTCTCTAAATGACATAATTATTCCTTTCTCTTGATCGTTCATATAAAAAATCCTAAAAACATCCAAATGCTTAGCATAAGTAATAGCATCCATACTCTCCAGTCTCCACACCGGTCGGCATCTCGTCGCCTAATGCCTTAGCAGTTAGCAGATGAAAAACATCACCACCGAAAACACCTCATCGCAGATAGTATCGGCTTTCCACCGTGAAAAGCAGTTGGACAAGACAAAGAAGGACACATCACCACCAATTAAAAACACCTCACTGATTTCCACTCCCACTCATCTTCATCCAGCTTATAAACCATCAATGTATTCATACCAATCACCTCAAAGACGAGTTACAAGTGATCTTTGGAGGGGACGAAGTGTGTAATTAAGAGAATGCTAAAGCAAGAGGAGCAACGAGGATAGCTGAAAGATCGAACAAAACTAATGCCGAAGCGATTTAAACTCTCAAGATTCCAGATGAAATAGAAATGGGTGAAGTTCTTACACCTAAATCTACATTGAAGGAAATTTGAGGAGAGGGAAGAGGCACGACAGCAATCCAATGAATGGATGACGATAATGAAGGAAACTCTGAGGCGTTTGTTCACTGGTGAGAATATCCCTATTCCCTAACCCATCAAATTCTGATTCTAAAGTGATTAAGATTGATTTAGAGGATATTCAGGATGAGATTAGCTTATGTCATTCTGCTGTTATTTGCTATGTAATTAGGGCCAATCCCCCATTACATGTTATTCAGGGTTTCACAAAGAGTATTTTGGGGAAAAGGGGGATTTGAATCTGAATAAAGAGGATGTTAAGAGTATTGCAATCTAGATACAACTCCATCAACTTGAATTTAAATACTAGGGTGTTAAAAGCTTGCAAAAGATTGTTAGTGGTATTGGCAAATTCATCAAAGTAGATCAGGGTACTTTCAACAGATAAACAGATCTATGCTAGAGTAATGGTAGAGGTTGTTGTTATGCATCAGATCTTTCCTGAATCTATATGTTTTGAGAATGCAAAAGGAGAGCAGGTTATTACTCAGTTGGTGAAATATGAGTTTTAACTACTTGAGTTATGTAAGATTTGCAAAGGGATTCGGCACTCAGAGAGGGATTGTGTTAAAAAAAAAAAGCAAGTTTGGGTGCAAGTTGGGAAGAAGCCTGTTGATAAAGAGGGATTCTAGATGGTAAAATCGCACAAAACTCACAAACCTCAGCAGTTAAAGAAGGGGAAGGATGACGTGGTAGTAGTGCAAAACTCTTTTCAAGTGCTGGTGAATTACGAGAGTTAGATAGAGCCTGATGCTGTGATTATAGAGCCAGAGCATAGCTGATTGCATAAAACTGAGAGGGGTAGCCTTTTGTATGCAATGGATAACATCCTCAGTTGGAATGTGACGGGGATAAACAGAGCTAGTAAACAAAATGAAGTTAAAAAGTTATTTTTGCTCGTAAAATCAAGCTGTTTGGCCTCCTTGAAACAATGATCAAAGTAGCCTCACTTGGTGCTTTGTATCTTAGATTATGTCCTACTTGGTGCATAACTTCTAATAACTCTTGTTTGAATAATGGTAGGATTGTGATCGGCTGGGATCCCACTGCATTTCCGGCTAACATCTTAGATTACACCAGTCGGTGTATTCATTGTAGAGTCGGCACTGTGATGAGAATAATGTGTTCTTTTGCACACTTGTCTATGGCTTTAAAGATAGATAAGCTAGGGTTGACCTTTTGGTCTGTCCTAAGAAAATATGAGGCGAATATTAGGTGTGCTTGGATGGTGTTGGGTGATTTTAATGTTGTGATACACTATGATGATAGAGTTAGCTCATGTACAAGATAGTGGAATAGTGGATATGAGAGAATGTTTGGTTGCTTGTAAGATGTCAGTGATGGAGACTTTTGGTAATCACTATACTTGGTCAATTAAACAAGCTGGTGAGCATAGGGTTTTGTCTAGGATTAAAAGAGATATATGTAACAATCATTTGCTGAATCAATTTACTAAAGCTTAAATCACTTATCTATGGGAAGGTGATTTGATCATTGCCCTGGTATTATGAGAGTGTATCCTTTGAACCAAGAGAAAAAGTCATTCAGATACTTCAATTTATGGAGTGAACACCTAGAGTTCTTAAATGTGATTACATATGGTTGGAGTACAAATGTACAGTGGTATCATATAATCAGAGTAGTGCACAAATTGAAGTGTGTCAAATTTAACCTTAATGAGCTTAAAAAATCTGTCTATGAAGATGTTAGTGTTAATCAAGCCAAAGTTGTTGGAACCTGCAACACTTGTTGAAACTCAGAATGTTCGGCATAATACACCTCTCATGATCATCAGTTGGCTACTAGGGAGATTGAAGATACGAAAGCTTATATCGAGGCTCATAAAATCTGCTTAGCTTTCCTAGTTAAGTGGATTGCTAAGGGTGATCAAAACTCCCATCTTTTTCACCAAAGTCTAAAGATGAGGAGAGCTCAAAACAGAATTAATGTTATTAAGAATGAAATGGGTGTATGGAATTTTGCTCCAAAAACTGTTAATGAGTCCTTTACCAAATTTTATATAGATCTCTTAAGGACTGCGTGGCATAAAGAGAGAAGATGAGACAAAATGACGACTGGATATAAAATCTTTTTGTATAGGTGTTTTGTCTTGGTTCCTTTTTTAGCTTTAGAGTCCTTCCTAAAAGGTTTGTAAAGTCCCATTAACTAGTGTATGGTGTAAAATGGTTGTGTTTTCTTAGCAGTTATTTATATTCTTTACTTACCAAAAAAAGAGGATGAGAGAGGCAGAGTTGTATGCGTATAAAGAACTTGTTTAAGCTTTTTGATGAGATTTTAGCGGAGCGGGAGCGTATATTAGAGATTTGAGTAACCAAAAGCTTATGTTAGTGCTTAGTAACAAGAGGATTTCATCAACAAATTGAGGAGGATAAGGTGATATTGAAAACGCTCCTAATAGGAGAATTATTTTCAAAGAGAGGATTGAAATTTAACCTTATGATGTTATTTTTGGAGTTCCAATAAGAAAAAAAACAATTACTAAATATTAGTTAATTTTCCAAACTCTTTAATACAACCAGGTAATTTTCACTCAACTAATTTAATCAATTAGTCAAAACAGGTAATGAAATCAACTATCCTCTAACGGCTATCCGTTGAGCACCAAACATGACTAAATAAAGAGTTGAGAGTGATGTCTATATCTATTCTACATGGAAAGAGTGGGAAGACAGCAGAAAATAACATTAATTTTTTTAAAATTATTCCTAATTTAATGGAAAAACTCTCTCTCCATAACTAGTTGGTTTTTATTTTTTTTAGAGAAAACCTTAAACAAACTATCAGTTCTCACTTTCTACATCTTATAATCAAACTCTATATGCTTTCGCACACATTGCGTGAATTTAAGACTAGTCTTAATGGAAGAAAGAGGAAGATGAGACAAAAATAAGATAATGGTATAACATTATCAAAAATGGATAAACAAAAATTGTAAACATTACCCTCCGAAGAACGGACTTGAAATGAACTGTAATCCTTAAAAAAAATGAACGATGATAATATATAAAATCTAAATCTATAATATGTCTTTTACATAAACCTTTTGTCTAATTTCTCCTAAATGTCATAAAATTCCTAGATTTGCCCTAGATTTGAAATCCCTAATAATGCATCGAACTAAAGCACTATAATACAATATGACATTTAACAATGATAGATCAGCATGACAGCCCGCTCTACAACTTATGTTGAATGAGGGATTTTATGTCCATGGGACTAACTTCAAAAGGGGATAGAGCATTAAATGCTCTTTCGCCCATTATCTTTAACACAGCTTCAGTAGGATGATATCCATCCCAGAAAAAATGTGAACTCCTATTGTTGCATGAAGTTGTGGACTCTTTGCACATGAAATCTTCCCTTAATTGGCAACATGGGCGATTTAATATGGTAATTCCTACAAGTTGCATAGTTATTAAGAAAAATAAAAGGCGTAGTAATGCTTTTATTTGATAAACTACTGCAAAAAAGTGTCGCAATTAAATAAGCATGATGTGTTATAAAACATATTGCGTGAAGTTCGTTCACATGTAGATACACTTTGTAATCATCAATAATATTTGTCGATTGAGATTTCAAAGTGACAAGTGATAATTGTATATGCTTTATGAAAAGGATCAAAGAAGTATTGTTGATGATGGTAAAATGTGAAATGCATCAAAGTGACATAATTTTCAAATTATCAAAATAGGAGGGATTACTAACTTACGATGATGGAGTAATTATTATTACTACATATGAAATTTTCACTCAAGCCCGGCTTTGAGGGTGTGCGAATAGAGCATTAGTATAGGGTCTCATAGCTTTCGGCCCAAATTATGTGTGGTGTGGTACTAACAATTTATAGAACAATCGATCACGGTAGGTTAGTGGTCTCGGAGCTCCCTCAAATATTTCTCAAGAGTTGGAGGTGATGTGTTGGAGTATTAAGACTATGTTTTCTCTGTTTTTTCCTTGTTGATAATCTCACGAATACCAATTCTTTTTATTTTCCTCAATATCACGCATATCAATTCCATCTATAAAACTTTCATCTACACATGAATTTCTACAATTCTCTATTTTTGTTCCTTGTTCATTTTTTGTTACTCTTTTTCTTTAATAATGCTCATTCCAAAAAACTATTCAAACTGTACCATCATTTTGGAATAATATGGCTTTACAAAGGGTTTATCCAAATTGTTTAAGGAAGGAAGCTAGCTAGATATATAATGAACCAAAAATTTTTAAGTCAATGATTTCGGAATTTGCGAATCAGATTTGAGATATTAGCTATGTTAACACTAATTCAGTAAGTGGGCGTTTTTTTTATCTTACACTACGTGGATGATAGAGTGAGAATTATTTTAAAATGACAGTAGTGCTGGAATTATATATTGATTAAACATAATTGTGGTGAAAATTTCATGAAAATATTGTAGTCATGTTTTAGGATATACCAATTGCTCAAAAAGATTGAGTAAAACAGGTTGATCCAAAAATATTTAATAAGTGTATTGAAATTCATATGAAATAAGATGAAGTAATTTGCAACGAAATGTCACATTGATTCACTATAATTTATTATATTTTGTATTAGCTAACTCTAATAAGCTTGTATTAAACATATATAAATGTTATTTAAAGGGCCTAATCTATTCATATTAACTCAGGGCGTCCATTGGACCGACATGTTTTCACTCACAAGTCCAAATGAGACACATGTGAAAATTGAATTTTGTTGAGTATACAATCCTTTTTTAAGGTGAAAGTGCTAACTAATATATTATTTTGTTTTGAGCTTAAATTTTTCTCATGACCTCGACAACTAGTCGCTTCAAATGACTGATTTCAAAATTCATTACTGACTTAACTTATCACATGCAAATCTTATTAGTTACGACGAGAAAATCATACGCATGAAAAGTTGTAATGTAGTTATCTACGGTATTGTAATATATTGCGAAACTAATACTATTAGCTTAGCTAGCGTTCCGGGGGAATCTAGTCCATTATCAGCACCAGCCGATAAATCGACAAATTCTGAAAATCCCTCCTATAGTATTGTAAAAACGTTATTGTTGAATCCAGTATATATGTGACTCATGTGGGTTGTCCCCCATTAGAAAAAGAGGATATAAATTATCACTTTCTAAAAAAATGAGGAGCTACTCCACATATTGACAATTAGTTTTGGTATGGAATCTTCATTGGGCTTATAAGTGGTGCACTCCAAACTCTCCTCCTTCTGGTTTTGGGCAGTCCAGGTCTCGTTTTAGTTTTCTATCAAATTTATCTTGGTATCAGAGTGGGTCCATCTTGGCCCATTCGGTAACACATGCTCGTTGTGCTTACTTCATATATTATGGGTCTTTTATAACACTGGTGAAAGTCCTCTATTGGACGTTCATTTCAAAAGAGAATTTAATACTATTGCCTTATGATGTGCTTTATTTTAAAGGACACTCACATGTGAAGGGGAGTGTTGAACCTCATATATATGTGGCACATGTGACGTTCTACATTTGAGAAAGATGAGAGCATTTGCCAGCTTATAAGCTTGATGAGCTTTTCCTTCAATTACCAATTAGTTTTTGAATATAAGATTCGATCACTTTCAAATCACAATAATATCATTTATGAAAAACTGCATAAGTCCTTTAAGAATTGCAATAAATCGATTGTATTCGGACTATTCCTACAACTCACTCTGATCATACTTATATAAAAAGATCAATCTTTTTAACTGGTTATAGTATATCAATGGGTAAAGCCTAGAATCGATCATTGTAAAAGTAATGTTATTCCGGATTATACAAGAACGAATAACGATGTTGTAAGAAGCCATGAAAGAATAATTCCTTCTAAACAATATTGATGATTTGTTGGCCGTCATCCGTAAAAAAGTTGAGCCTATCATCAATTATTCATTATTATATATAAATTTAATTAGAGACTAACCTTCTAGTGGACCAATAACCATTGCTTGAAGGTTTATGTAAGTGAATTTGGCATCATGGAATTTTCGATTGAGTTCCGCCACAAGGGTCCTTAGCTTGTAGTTGAAAATATTTACGGCAAAGTTGATTTTTACCACACAAGGACCAATCGGATGATTTCGACTTACTTGACCCAAGGAACACCCTACGAGTCCTAGTCCGAAGACTGCCACCTTTCTTGCTCCACTGTGGTACAACATCTTCAAGCTCAAAACAATATTAGTTACTTTAATAAATTATACAAATTTTTTTAATCATATGAAGTTATGTCATAACCTACTTAGTTATAGTTGAATTGTCATTAGCACACTCAGTTTCAGACACACAAACACACTCACTCACACACACATATATATATATATTATATATAAATTTTTTCTCATTTTTCTCATTTATTATAAAATTTTCATCGTGAAAACAGATTTCACCGTGAAAACTAAGTCGAAGGGGTACATAGGAGGCATAAAGGAGTATGTGTTGCTCATTATGATATTTTTCACCATAAAGATATAACATTTTTCATTTATTGTGACATTTTGAAAGGATTGTTTGGAGGGTCTTTTGCTCATTCTTAAATCCCCCTTTTCAGGTATTTATTCCAAACAATCAATACGGAAAGTAAGAGGAAGATTGATATCACAGGACAAGAAGAATCTGAACTCGTTATCGCTCATCCTTAATTATTAATTTTAGAGTCTTGTGATCAAGTGTAAATGATGAATAATCTTTTGGATTTTTGAAAAAATAATTTTTGTAATTTAAAAATAAAAAATTATTTTTTAGTGAATTTTTTATAATGAAAATTAAAAATAATAAGTTGAGGGTCACTAAATAGAATCCAAAATAAAAATTTCCATCACATAGAATTTATAGAAACATAAAGTCACCTTGTAGAATTTCCTAAATATATTCAAGATAGCTAAATAATGACATATTTGCAATATAATAAAAAAGTTTCTTTCCCCTTTATTTAAGTGGTGGGTAATAATAGCTTTTTTTTATTATTTGAATGGAAATATGGATGGAAAGATGGATGGAGTACCCAAACTGCAACTTTTGCAACTTGAGTACCCAAAGTGCAACTTTTGTCAAAGTTGAGTAACCAACTTTTAGCTTTACTCCCATAAATAGCATCAGAGACACACTAAATATAGATTGAACTCCATGCTCGTAGTATTGGAATAATTCATTGATTAAAGAAGGTTTGCGGTTGTACCCGAATTGACCAAACTTAAGGAAAATAGGGACTAGTTCTTACAGTCAATCTCCTAAGAAGGATTAATTAAAGTGTCAAGTATAATACGAAATTACATAGCTAGAGTCTAATTATCTATCGAGTATTCTTTTAGTTTATTACAAGTTTTGTTACTTTAGTTTATTACTAGAAATTCATCTATGTTTCACCTCCCCCCAACTGTTCACTTTCAGTGGAACTCGATTTGCTATAAAGTTGTTATTCGAAAATACTTTATTTCCTCGTGGGATCGACTCTTGTGTAAAATTCAGTAAGGTTTTAAGTTGTGTATGTTGATGAGGGATTAACGTCAAACCTCCTAATAACTAATGTTGGTAGGGATCTGATTAACAGACTTTTGTCATTAACTTCACTTTTGTCATTATGCTATAGTACGGAGTTACCAATTAGTGATAAAAAAAGGATTGTTCACCAACTAGAATTTTGAAAACACAGGGGTTAACAATGCAATGAGAATAACCCCAAAAAAGGATTGTAACAAATATTTTCCGACTACTATTTCTGCAACAATTATCTAGTAGAAGTTGCTTACCTATTTTTTATGCTCTCAGGTAGGGATGGAAATTGGTCTAGGACCCCACCCAAACCAGCCTGAAGCCGTTCTATTTATAACGGGTTGGGTCCATTAGGGCATAGGTTGGGTCTGGTTCCAAATATTTCCAACCCAGTCCAGACCTAACATGTTGATCCATTTAAACTTTTATTAGTTATTTAAGAAATAATTAAGCTAATGCTATTATTAATAATTGTGTAAGTTATACGCTTTTAAACTTTTATGAGTGTGTTTAAATTTTGATACGACAATTCATAAACCATGGTTGTCAGAACCTTTAAAATAAGGCGAAAAATCTATTATATTTAAAACATGATTAAAATTAAAATTATAAAATACCCATTATAGACTCTGTAAGGATCCATGGACCCGCTAGGCCTAGAAAATTTGGGTTTGAGTTTGAAAATTCTAGGCGCACCGGGTCTTGGGTCGGGTTTGAGTCTGGAAAAATCGACATGTCTTGGACCAATTCTACGTCGACCTAGACTAAACCCATTGCCAACGATCTACTCTTAGGAGTGACACTCTTTTAACATTTTTTTCTAGATGATGGTTAAGAAAAACACAATTTCCTGCAAGCCATATATTAATCAAATAAAGCATTGTGACCCTACATTTAAGTTGTACTTACCATATATGCCTCATAATGTTATAATATCTTTGGTATTTTTTTAATGTGGAATGTGAAGTTTGTTGCAGAAAATATTTAGAATTGTCTAGAAAAGATCGTGCAAGAAAGTTATAAAAATCATTTGTTAAGATTACCAGATGATAGTGTTCTTCATGTTATCATTCCATGTACCTTAGCACACTCTATCTTCTCCTAAGATTCTCTAACTGATTTGTACACCTCGGCAACAACAAACTCTAGCAAGCTTAAGTCATTCAAAGCTTTGTAGATACTTAGTATAAATAGATCTCCTACCTCATGTAATTATTCATTCAGTTTTATTACATAAAATCATAAGATTTCTCTGTTTTCTCTTAGATACTTCCTCTCTCTTTTAATTGATGGATCGAAGCTGATAATCACATTCGAATCATATTCACATTTTAATATGTTATCAGAGCTACGTTGGTTTAGATCCCGATTTGATTACATTGTATCTGCAAAAATTCTTTGATCTCCAGTTGTTAATCTAAAAGAAGCTAAAATATTGATATGTTCTTTGTCCATTTTTTCATTTGATCAAATTCTTCTGTTCAGAATTTGAACATTCTTAAATATTTCATCTCATCTCATTTCTCCTTTTGATCTCTTTGTTTGAATCACTATACTCTCTATACAACATTTGTTCAATATCTTTGTTCATTTCAGTTCATATTCTTCATTATTTAAAGTATTCTTTACTTCAAACTTCAGATAAAATCACATATTCTGATTTTTTAATTGAGATCAAACACTTACTCATTTCCTGATTTGAAAATTTTCAGAATCACAGTTTCATTGAGACAATATGAGTTCACTCACACCAACACAAGATCCTAGCAGTGTTTACTTTATTCATCCTTCATATAACACTTCTTTGAAGCTAGTTAATGCACCTTTTAATGGAAACAATTATGGATATTGGAAACGATCTATGGTTATTGGTTTACCAGCCAAAAATAAGATGAGTTTTGTTGATGGAACAATACCGAAACCTGCTGCAACAGATGAGAGTTACAAAAGCTGGAGCAGATGCAACAATATGGTGATAGGATGGATTTTAGCATCACTAAGTCCAATGAAAGCTTAAAGTGTGATGTTCTATCACACAACTTATGAAATTTGGTCAGATCTAGATGAGAGGTATGGTCGAATATCTTCAGCTCAATTGTTTGCATTAAGCAAAATTTAACAGATTTAAAACAAGAATCTGAGAATATAGCTGGATTTTTCACTAAAATCAAAGCTATTTGGGATAAGATTGATAATCTCAGTCCATTACCACTTTGTGAATGTGATGGTTGCTTTTTGTAACCTTACTAAGAAATATCTGAAATTACAACAAGATTAGAGATTGTTGCAGTTTTCTTATGATGCTGAAAGACAACTACAAACAAGTTAGGATAAGTATCTTAATGATGGAACCCTTACCTAACATTTTTCAAGCCTATAGATTGCTTTCACAAGAGCAAAAACTCAAAAAGATGAGTAAATTAAACAAAGTATAGAATGATCCTATGGCTTTTGTTGTAGATAGAAGGAGATTCAATGATTCTTCAGGTTATAGACCATATAGACCTGTTATTTGAGATAAATTTGCTGGTGGATATAGATTCGCAGCAGGACAAAAGAGGAATGAGAATTTCTTCAGTGATCACTGTAAGATTTCTGGACACTCAGTAAACAAATGCTTCAAGATCCATGGTTATCCCTCTAATTTCAAGAACATAAAAAGAGTTGCAGCTATGGCTCATACTGAAGATGAAACACAACCTAATTTCTCAGAGAATACCAATAACAACAGTAACAATACATCTATCACAGTTGAAAAATACAATCAACTGATGAGTTTACTTTCCAAGCAAAGAGATCTTGAAGCTACACCTAACAAGGATGATCAGGTAGCTGATGTTGATCATTCTTTCTCTGGAAATGCTTATTTGGCAGGTAAATTCTGCCTACTTTCACAATTTCATTTAGGATGGATAATTGATAGTGGTGCTACAGACAACATGTGTTGTGACTTAAGAAGATTTACCAGTTTTGAGGTTCTTAAATTAACTTTATTACAATTCGTGCTGGAAGGAAAATTCCTATAACTTGTATTGTCACAGTACAACTGAATACTAACACACTTCGTAAAGGAGTGTTATATGTTCCTGGTTTTCACTTGAATCTTATTTCAGTGCCAAAGTTATGTTAAGATCTCAACTGTTCTATTACAATCACCTCTGATTTGTGTATGTTCCAGGACCCTCTTATGAGAAGGAGAACAATTCTTGGTAAACTGCAAGATGGAATCTACTATTCTCCAGATTCACATTAAGAGTTACCTAGCTCTTCTATTCTTACAACTCATACAAATTTCACTACACACAAACAACATCATCTTTGTTGTTTTGTTAGTGATACAACCAAACTATGGCATGTCAGATTTGGACACATACCTTTCTCTCAGATTAAGCATCTTAATCTTCAAATAGAGGCACCTACTACAGCTGCAGATTGTGTTTGACAAATTTGTCCTCAAGCTAGACAATGTAGACTATCTTTTCCTAGCAGTCACATTAACACAAAGAAAGCCTTTCACTTACTTCATGTAGATAGACCATATAAACATATCACACATTGTGGTTGTTTCTATATTTCTCTTTATTGTAGATGATTTCATAGGAGCTACCTGGGTTCATTTGATGAAATATAAATCAGATTGTGTGAATATTATGGCATCTTTTCTTGCTTTTATTAACAATCAGTTTCAGGCTAGAGTTAATTGCATAAGATCTGACAATGGAAAGGAGTTATGTGAAGGAGACATATTGCATCTTTACAAACAGCAAGGGATATAACACCAAAGAACTTGTAGTGAAACACCTCAACAGAGTGGAGTTGTTGAGAGGAATCACAGGCATCGTCTTGAAACAGCTAGGGCTTTATGTTTTCAAGCCAAGCTACCAATTAAATATTGGGGAGAATGTTTACTTTGTGCAGCCTATCTTATTAATAGAATGCCACTTCAGGTTCTTGGAAATATTTCACCTTATGAAAAACTTTATGAAGAGGTTCCTAACACCACTCAGTTGAGAGCATTTGGTCGCCTCTATTACACTTCTACACTCAAATCTCATAGGACAAAATTTGACCCTAGGGCAGATGCTTGTGTGTTTATTGGTTAAAGACCATCAGAGAAGGGTTACAAAGTCCTAAATATCAAACACAAAACCATTACTATATCTAGGACTGTCCAATTTCATGAGAGACATTTTCCATATCACCAACAAACTTCTGATTTTTTACCATTCCAGTTTTTCCTACTAGCTATCAATGATACTCATATCTTTGTTGATCCTTTTGACTATCCACCTTCTCATCCTACTACTATCAATTATTTATTCCAATTAGCCTTTTCACCACCTAATCTTCCTTCTTTACCTACCTCTCCTAACTGTTCCTCTCCAACACCTCCACCATAGATCAAATTATCTACTAGAGTGTCCAAACCATCTATTTATTTACAAGATTTTCATTGTTCAACCCTCCAAACCCATCATGCTCACTATGCTCATTGGTGCAATTCATTACACTTTACGTCTTTGCCTTTGGAACATCAAGCTCATATAGCTCATAATTCTTCCCTTATTGAACCTACAACATATACTGAAGCAGCTCACAATCCTCATTGGATTTCTTCCATGAAACAAGAGCTACTTGCTCTACATAAAAATAACACTTGGGATGAATTTAATCTACCATCAGGAAAGAAGCCTATTAGATGTAAATGGGTCTACAAAATCAAGCCCAAAGCAGATGGGAGTATAGAAAGATACAAGGCCAGATTGGTTGCATAAGGTTATAATAAGAAGTATGGGATTGATTTTCAGGAGACTTCCTGTTGTTAAAATGGCAACTGTGAGATGTGTTATAACTCTTGCAGCTTCCAAAGGGTGGCCTTTATGCCAGATGGTGTTCCTAATCCTAGCAACAAAGTGTATAGACTGAAGAAATCTTTATATGGCTTAAAACAAGCATCAAGACAGTGGTTTGCAAAATTAGTCCAAGAGCTCACTTATCAGGGTTTCACTTAGTCTAAAAGTGAGTACTCCATATTTATCAAGCAGGATAATCATCATATCACCATTGCTGTAATTTATGTAGATGATATCATGTTCACTGGAACAGATTTTGATGCTATACAGTCTCTAAAAGCTCATCTTGATCATGTTTTTAGTATCAAGGATTTGGGACTTCTCAATTACTTTCTTGGTATTGAAGTGAGTTATCTACCAAAAGGAATAACTCTTACACAAAAGAAATTCACAAAAGAGTTACTTGATTCCTCTCAGATCACCAGTTTCAAACCAGTAGCTACACCTCTGCATCTCAATTTAAAGCTACAGGCTGAAGAAGGATAGCTCTTGCTAGATCCTACTCTATATAGATGTCTAGTAGGAAAATTAATTTTTCATACTAAAACCAGGCTTGATTTGGCTTATGCAGTGCAAAATCTCAGCCAATTTCTTCATTCTCCTAGATTACTCATCAAAATGCTCTAGAACATATGTTAAGATATGTAGAAAACACAGCAGGGCAACACATTCTCTTAAAGGGTTCTAATGAACTAAAGTTGCAGGCTTTTCTCAAATTCTGAATGGGGAGCATGTGCAGATACTAGAAGGTCAATTTAAGGTTATCTTTTGATGCTTGGACACTCTCCAATCAGCTGGAAGTCAAAGAAACAACCTACAATTTGAAAATCCTCTTCGGAAGCTGAATATAGGGCAATGGCTAGTGCAGCCTCTGAGGTTACTTGGCTTGTAAGGTTACTAGAAGAACTAGTATTTAGACCCAGGCGATGCTCTGGGGTTATATGCATTATACTTTAGTATTTTAAGATAACTAAAATTTGCTGTGTAGAAAGATGTTATTAAAAAGTTATAAATTAGTAGTTATATTCAGAAAAGCAATTAAAATCTTGTAACTTAATTATTGTTTTTCATTGAAAAAATATAATATCATTATTAGTATTGATAAAAGGAGCAACAATAATGTAGTAGCACAATGGTTAGCACATTTGTCTTTCATACTCGAGGTTGCGGGTTCGAAACTTCTCATTGACAATTTGCATTTTTTTATGAGAATAACGTTGATAAATATTTTTGAAAAGAATGGAGAGTAACACGTGGCGGATTGCAATCTGTGCTTACTCTTTTTAATATATATATATAGATAGATAGATTGGGAATTCAAGATATCAAACCTGTCACACTCCATTGTGGTAACCAGTCAGCCTTACACATTGCAAGAAACCCAGTTTTTCATGAAAGAACCAAGCATATAGATATTGACTGCCATTTCACTAGAGAGAAGGTTCTTGAAGGGTTCATTCATCTCTCATATCTACCTATAACATCACAGCTAGCAGATGTCTTTACCAAAGTGCTACCTTCAGCTCACTTTCAACACTTACTCTCCAAGCTAGGCTTGTCTCCTTCACCACAGACTAGCTTGAGGGGGGATGTTAAGATTACTAGATGATAGTGTTCTTCATGTTATCATTCTATGTACCTTAGCACACTCTATCTTCTCCTAAGATTCTCTAACTGCTTTTTACACCTCAGCAAGAGTTTGTTACAACAAACTCTAGCAAGCTTAAGTCATTCAAAGCTTTGTAATACTTAGTATAAATAGATCTCCTACCTCATGTAATCATTCATTCAGTTTTATTACATATATACAATCATATGATCTCTCTCTTTTCTCTTAGATACTTTCTCTCTCTTTTAAGTGATGAATCAAAGCTGATCATCACATTCGAATCATATTCACATTTCTAACATCATGTGCTTGCTCTTTCCCCTTTGTCTATGCTACCACCTCCAAAAACATTTCAAAAAGAAAATATTAAGATGTAAGTATCGAGAAACGCACTTATAATGTTTTTCTTACTTTCACATGAACTCGAAAAACAGAATTTTTATTTTAAAGCTTTCTTGCAGTCATGATTAAGATGTCTTGACGCAAGGTTAATTAGAATAAAAAATCCATAACCTAAAAGAAATAGGCCAAAAAATATGCAACACTTTAAAGTATTTATTTCGGCGTACAAAACCTAACTATTAGAACATCGACCATTGAGTATTTTAGCTCTTATACCACATAGACTACGATAGACTGTGATTTCTTTAAATGAAGTAGTTATTGTTGTAAATAAAGTATTTACTTCCTCCGTTGTTTTTAATTGTGATACTTTTTAAAAGAGGAAGTTTGGAATTAAATGTTTCTCTTTATCTCTCTTCTATCACATCAGTCTCCTTCTTGAGAAAATATTTCTCTCTATCTCTCTCCTCTCACATGGGGGTCTCCTTCTTTCTTTCTCTCTATCTCTTTCCTCTCCAAAAATTGTCTAGAGTTCCGTGAAATTAAAAGTGTCATAACTAATAAAAAGGGGAGGAAATATTCTGAATACTTTCTTTTAACCAAATGATGAGTTATCATGTAATGATATAACATAACTTAGACATGACCTTGAAATGTTTAAGGACGAAATGAAAAAATGCAAGGTTTGCAGGATATTAGTAAACTTTATATTATATTTGTTGAAACAAATAAATATAAGTCATGTAAACTAGTGATTTTCTCATAAGCTTTAATATATATTTTTCATGTCATTTCTCTCCAATACCTGTGTGAAGAATGAGTTGTGTGATAGTATAGGTGATCGACTATTAGATGATAGCTTCGTCACATTAATTAACCAAAATTGTTGTGTGCATGTTGGTGATGAAGTACAAAACTTTTCAAAGTGTGAAAAATCATATATAATATTGCTCTTGCATATCTTTTATTGTAACCAAGTGGTTATCTTCTAAATTATAAGTTGTTAATTGGCTATTGTATTAATGCAGTCAACTACTTGATGAACATAACTTTTGTCTTACTTTAGAATTCACTCAACCTGAATAGTGACAATCCTAGATTTGCCGCGGACACAAATACTTATGGTTTAACTTGATATTGGTTCACTCATTAAGTGTCGTTCAATTAATAAAAATAAAAGGTACAAAGAGTCACCGACGATAAGACACATGTAGAAATATGAGCAATAGCTTATTTATTTTTGTATGTTGCTTATTTTGTCATGTAGTAGATCATGTGAGCTTCATGCTTTTTTTGTGTTGTTATTTTTTGATTGAATGATGTACCCTATATATACAAGGAATGAAATCTTTCTAGGGTTGAGAGCCCCAAAAATAATTTTGTGCCTCCAAAAGCTAATTTGCTAAAAATATGAAGTCTCTTTTTCTTCATGGTATCAGAGCATACTAGGTTTGTTCTTAAAATCAAACTGAAATTTCATCCCAAAATATAAACGTTGCTGCTTAACCTCAGAATTGTTGATATTAACAGTGAACTACTAACTCTCTTCTCTATGGGAGAAAAACAAGTAATACCTTATTCTGACCCATACTATATGGGAAGTTGAGACAACTCTGCAGCAGCTTTGACAAACATCATCTTCAATGGAAACAACTATCTTCCCTGAGTAGAAGCATCAGAATGGCACTTGGAGCCAAGAACAAGTTGGGCTTCATTGATTGTAAGGTTCCTAAGCCTTCTTCTGATTCTAAAGACTTGAATAAGTGGGAGAGAAACGATAATATGATAAGATGCTGGTTATTTACTTCTGTGAGTCCTGAAATTGCTTAACATTTGATGCTTAGTGAATCTGCTAAACAATTCTGGGATTATTTAATATAAAGATATGGGCAAATTACATTTGATGAAAAAAAAGGAAGTAACTAGATTGATTCATAATGCTTTAGTTTAGCAGATTATTATGGTAAACTTAAGAGATAGTGGGAAGAGCTTAATAACATGGATGGGTTCCCGTAATGTAAATGTGGAGTGGTACATAAGTTTAGTTGCAGATTTATTAAGAATAAGATGATAGAGAGAGAGGCAAAGTCAAGGGTGATTTTTTTTTATGGGATTAAATCCTAAATATGAGAATATTAGAGGAAATATTCTGGCAATGGACCCTATTCCTAACATTAACAAGGCTTTTCAGCTTGTTCAACAAGCTGAAAAACAAAAAAAAAATTCTGAAAATCTTGGACCACCATTTGCTTTATCTATCAATAAGAGTGCAAATGGTGGAGCTCAATATGTTAAATGGAACCTACAAGCACAGAAAGGAAATTTTTAGAAAAGAGAAATTAAGGAAGAGAAATTGAGAAAATATCTTTGTGATCATTGTAAAATGAGGGGACACACCGAGGAGGGATGTTTGAAGTTGAATGGTTACCCTGAGTGGTTTAAGAATCCGCCTCAAAAGGGAAAGAAGAATGTTTCTTTGCTGGTAATGTGAACACTGGAAAAGAAGAAAGCAAGATGCAAGAAGAACCACTCGATTTTGGTGGACAAAAGGACACAAATATGGTTAATGTAGTTGTGGAACAAGTTTTGAGAGCTTTGTCCAACAAGCACACCGAAGGCAGCAACAATTCTATAAGCAGTTTTGCAGGTATAATTTCATCTAATAATGCTCAATCCTTCTATGAGTCACATGGAAAGTGGTCTTGGATAATTGATTTAGGAGCCTCTGAACACATGGTTAGTGATGATCAATACTTCTCTTAAAGGAGAAAACTCATTAAACTTGTACATATGTTGGGTTACCAGATGGAACAATTAAACAGGTTAAGGAAATTAAAACTATATTTCTAGTTCCCAAGTTGATTCTCAGGAATGTTCTCTTACCTTCCTTATTTCAAACACAACCTAGATTCTATTACTAAGCTGATGCAACATAATGGGTTGAAAGTAGTCTTGTTTGATGATAAATGCTTCTTTCAGGACCTTTCTAATGGAGATTTGCTAGGAGGTGGAAGAAGATATGGTGGAATTTACAAGCTGGAGATAGGAGTTGAAGATTGCAGGAAGAATGAAGGTAAGATGAAAGATTCCTCTGTAATGGGATGTAATAATGTTAATTGGAGTAGAAAAAGAAAACAAGATGTTATGTTGATGCATCATAGGTTGGGACATACTTCCTTGTCTAAGTTAAAACACATTCCACATTCTGATTGCAAAGGATTGAATGAAATCTTCTGTGATACTTGTTCTCTTGCTAAGCATCATAGATTACCCTTTCCAACAAGTCAATCCATTGCAAATAACTTGTTTGATTTGATACATGTTGATTTTTGGGGACCTTATAGAGTGCAAGCCATCACAGGTGAAAGATATTTTCTTACCATATTGAATGATTTTGCAAGAGTCCCATGGACTCATTTGATCAACGGCAAAGAACAGGTTAAAGGAGTTTTAAGTAACTTCTTTGCATATATAGAGAATCATTTCAAGACTTATGTCAAGACTATGAGGACTAACAATGGAACTAAGGTACTACAGGAGGAATGTGAAAGATTATTCTCTAAAAAGGGAATACTGCATCAAAGAAGTGCTCCAAGGACTCCTCAACAAAATGGGAGAATGGAGAGAAAACAAAAACATTTGGCAGATTCTGCTAGAGCCATCAAGATACATGCAGGATTACCAAACAAATTATGGGGTGAGTGTATCTTGGCTGCAACTCATATTATTTATCTTTTGCCTAGTTATGTACTTGAATGAAAAACACCTTTTGAAAGGCTTTTTAACAAATCCACAAATTACAGTCACCTTGTGCTACAAATGCTCTTACGTAGGGTGATAATTTGCACCAAAGGCAAAAAGATGTATATTACTAGGATATCCTAGTGGACAGAAATCTTACAGATCATATGACTTAGAGAGTCATAAAATATTTGTTTGCAGAGATGTAGTCTTTACAGAAATGTTTTTCCTTTTGACTGTATTTGGAACAAGAACAAAACAACACTTTGTCTCATCAACCTCATTCAATCCATTCTCATATGGAGGAATAATTTTTTCAAGAAGTGAAAGAGAATCAGAATCCTCAACAACAAGAGAACATTGGATACATTATTCTTGATGTAGGAGGTGATCAAACAGATCAAATAGCAGCATATGATGCTTTGATAACAGAAGATGCACATATAGTTTTTGAAGATGATGTACATCTGAGAAGATTAGAGAGACTAACAAAATTTCTTTCCAAGTTTAATGATTTTGTAGTTTAGATGAAAAGAGCAGATAAGAGGCAGAAGGTGCAACCTGATGTAAGTGCTAACATGATAATTACAATATTAAACAATCAAGATTACTATAGTCAAGAAAATGTAGCATCCCTCAATAATGTTTTGGAGATGAAGGAACCTGCTACATTTCTTGAAGCTTCAGAAGATCCCAAATGGAGAAAAGCAATGGAATAAGAACTAAATGCCTTAGAAAAGGGACTTGGGAAATCACTGATTTACCCCAAGGAAAAAGGGCATTGGATAGCAAGTGGGTGTAAAAGATAAAATTCAAGGCAAATAGAGATTTAGAGAGATACAAGGCAAGATTGGTGGCAAGAGGAGATAAGCTGATCAAAGGAAAATATTACAAAGCTACTTTCTCTCCTGTAGCAAAATTTCCTACCGTGAGAACCATGATTGCTCTTGCAACTAAGAAGGTTTGGAAGTTATATCAACTTGATATTTCATGCTTTCTTACATGGGCATATGGAGGAAGAAGTTTATTTGAAAATTGCACATGGATATGAAAAAGAAAATCTAGAAGGAAAGGTGTGTAGACTCAAATAAAGCTTGCATGGATTGAAATAAGCTTCTAGGAAATGGAACATAGAGTTTAGAAGTTTTCTAAAGAGTCTTGGGTACAGACAGTGCCCAATAGACAATTCTGTTTTCTTCAAATAGCAAAATGGTGCAATCAGCATAGCTTTAGTATATGTTGATGATTTATTATTGACTGGAGATGATGCTTCTGAAATAGCTTCTCTTAAACTTTCTCTAAATGTTGCTTTCTCCATCAAGGATGTTGGTGAAGTAAGATATTTCCTTGGAATACAGGTGACTAGAAGTGAGGAGGAAGTTATCCTTAACCAAAAGAAATATATACATGATTTGATCACTGACACAGGAGCTGAAAATTGTTCTTCGGTAAAAATCCTTTTCCTATGGGAATTAAATTGAGTACAGAGGAAGGATTGAAGTACTATAGAAGGTTGATTGGGAGATTGTTATATCCTAATCTCTCTAGACTAGATATTTCTTTCTCTATGCAACAACTCCGTCAATATATGAGTGTTCCCAGGAAGCCCCATCTCTTGGCTGCTCTTCATGTTGTCAAATACATCAAAGGGAAACAAGATTTTTGTTGCATATTGTGATGCAGACTGGGGAACTTGCTCTTTCTCAGGGAGATCTCTTACTGGCTACTCCATCTTCATGGGAGGACGCCTTGTTTCTTGGAAGACTAAAAAGCAAAAAGTGACATCTAAATCTTCATGTGAAGCTGAATTGAGAAGCATGTATATGACTACTGCTGAAATAGCTTGGGTTACTGGGTTATTTGAAGACCTCCAACAGCCTTTTACTCAACATGTCCTTCTTTACCATGATAACATTTCTTCTCAACACCTTGTTCAGAATGAAGTTTTCCATGAAAGAACAAAACATCTCAAGGTTGATTACTATTACATCAGAGAGAATATTGAGGTGGAATGATTTCAACAACTGATATCAAATCTTCTTTGCAAATAGCAGATGTTCTAACTAAATCACCTTATGCAGCTCAACATCGTTTCTTCACTTCCAAGATGGGACTTGTTTCTTTGAATCATGTCCAACTTGCGGGGAGGATGTAGGAATACAAGCAGTAGCTTATTTACTTTTATATGTATGTTGCTTATTTTGTTCATGTAGCAAATCATGTGAGCTGCATGCTTTTTTTGTGTTGTCATTCTCTGATTGAATGATGTACCCTATATATACAAGGAATGAAACCCTTCTAGGGTTGAGAGCACCAAAAATAATTTTGTGCCTCCAAAACTATGTGGCTAAAAGTATGAAGTCTCTTTTTCCTTCAACACAAGATTAGATCATGATCATGTGTCGTTGATTTTTCTTCATTAAGAACTTATTTCAATATTAAATTACTAACAAGGCTTGGGAATATTGTGAATTTCTTCAAAATTATTTGCAAAACATAGTATAATATTATACAAAATCATACAATACTTTTATCACTAATGAATATTTCTAAATAATCTATTGTAATTTAGTATATCACCTTTTCATGATAATGTAGTTAAATTCATGATTAGACTTCTTACAATATAATTTCTATAATTAAGGTCTAACTTGTAAATTAGAAATTAGGTTAACTTTTAGTAAATATATTATATTAGCAGGATTTGCGAAAATTAAAAATAAAATTCATAAATTTGTTGAAAAAGAATATGAAAGAGTGAAACCTAAATAGAAAACACTTATATATATTCATAACTATTATATTGATTTTATATTAGAAGATTATTTCTTTGTTTATTTTAGTAGTGATATAAATGTACAACTAGGATTTAAGCTCCGGCGATGCACGAGATTTTTGTGCACTAAATTTAATAATAGTTAAAATAATGGATGTCATGTAGCGCGAAAAATTATATAATTTTTTTTTCTCATTTACAATATGCATTTTATATTTACAACTTAAGTCTTGGTTTCTATCTATACATCATTATTGATTTGATAAAAGAAGCACTAATAACATATTGTAGTGGTGATTACAACTCATTATTGCATACTCAAGGTCACGGGTTCGAATCTTCATGTTGATATTTGTTTATTATATGAGAATGAAATGGATAGAATGTCATTCAAAGAGGGGTGGTGACACGTGGTGGATTGCATTCTTTGCTTACGCTTTTTAATATATATAGATTGGTAAATTTTATCGTGTGCCTATGGATAATTTTGGAAAAAATTTAAAGTAATGGTATTACAATCAATATATAGCAAAAGGTATTTCAAGTTGCGTCATTATGTGATAACTCTTTTGAAATTAGTTTCGAACTATCAATGTAGCAAATAATGAATTGAAGATGTTCTAAGTGATAATAAAACTGTCATAAACATATACACAAATTTATAATATGTAGTATTTGTGTTTTGTAGGTACCTTTAGTTTCTCACGATATTGAACAATAAGGGAGTTTGCATATTTTTCCGGGCTGAATTTTTGGCTACTTGTGTAATGTTCTGGCATGAAATAGTTGTTGATGTAGTCATTGCTTCCTATGTTGACCGTGTATAAGCACTTTTTTAAGTGAGCTTGGGTTGATCCGTTCAGCATTGAATGCAATTTTGAGATAAACTTTTTGTGATTTCGAAATTGCATGTCAAAGCTTATTACCTCACCCTGAAAAAAGAATAGTGAGTGATCAAACATTATATATAATCACTATACTCATGTAAATTATCAACTTTTTTTTTTTTGTTGAAATTGTATGGTGAAAGATAGGCAATGATGTAAATTATGTTCAACAACACATCAAAGAAATATTTAGGGCTAGCAAAAGCGATAAATAAGCAAACAATAATATGACAAAATAAAGGAGCGAAAAATAGGAGACAATGATGCATAAAATTTTACGTGGAAAACCTAAAAAACTAAAGAGAAAAAATACAAAACTATTACTAATCAATCGAGACCTGACAATTATATACCTTGCCCATTACGATCCCTTCTCAAGATGGATAATTTGTGTATAAAAAATCAGTTAAACCTCCATTTTATATAAGTGCCCATTCTAAAACTATGAATTTGGTAGCATTTAACAATATTTTGAAGCTAACTAAAATTAAGTAATTCAATGCTTATCTTTCTAATACAATTATTACCAAATTTAAATAAAATCATAAACAACCCTAACCTACCTAAAACTAGTAATCTAGTACCAATGAAGGACCATACCAAACTGCACATATGTATGCGGAACTACTCGAAAAGTGAGCTCTGTGTGTTGTAATAAGAGGGCATTCTCAAGCCTTCTCCCTTGTTTTCTCATCTCTCTAAGATGTCTAGCTGGCCACAACATGACTCAACTCTTTACTAACATGTTTTTACAATTGTGCTTGCCTACTTAACAATCCTCCCTGAAATCCCAAACACGACCAACCTCTTTGACCAACAATAATGAAGAGCTACACATTTTTAGGAGGGGTTAACCTTGAACAAATACCTCTTCATGCTTGACACGTGCTTTAACCACGAAGATGCCTCATGTGATCTGTGTTTCTTTCATGTTTGTCTCCTTTAACACTCTGCGTCCAAGATATTCCCAGAGCCCATAGGCATTTAATAGCGCATATACATCAATAACTAGCCTCTCCTAAGTAGGGATGTCAGTGGGACGGGTTTCGTGGAGACACGCCCCGCATCCGCCCCAGTTAGGCGGGGATGAGGGAAGGTTTCGTGGGTAATGGGGCGGGGATAGGGATGAAAACAATACCCACCGTGGGTGATGGGGTGGGTGTGGATGTTTAATTGGCCCCTCCCCATCCCCGTCGCCCAGCCCCATCCCATCCCTGCTCGCCCCGTCCTAGCCTCGCCCGCCCCGCTTTATCCCTGTGTATTGAAGAAATTTATTTCTTAATTTCATTTATCTTTTGTAAAAGTTTTTACCATTTGTTTCTCTAGACCCAATTTTTTAAATAAAAAACCGGCATTGGGAGGGGGATGGGGTGGGGATGAGACGGGGTTGGGGCGGGTCTAGCAGGGGTGAGGCGGGTATGGGGATCCACGGGGGTGATAGGGCGGGAATAGTTTTTTGTGTGTCCCCGTTTGGGGGATGGGGATGAGGTTTTTAGGGGGGATAGGGATAGGAATGCCAACATATGCCCCGCCCCATTGACATCCTTACTCCTAAGGAACCATAATGCTATTTGGGTGGGGGGACAATGTACCTCCCCTCTATGAGACACCTAAAAATATCATAAGACTACATCACGACGCGAGGTCACTTTCCGGACCAACCTTCAATTTTTCCCCATAGGTAGGTTAGGCATCTCTCCTTTAAGCCTCCTTAATTAAATACATACACTCTTGTTCATTGTGGCCAATATGAAACTATAATTTTAATCTAAAAACCAAATGTTTGGTTCTACTTTAATTTAAACAAAGAAAGATTTATGCAAACATTTTTCATTACATAGAGAGAAATTTATTGCATTTAATTAGAAATTAAAAAAAAAGAATAATATGGATTTTTGGTGTCCCCTACGTTTCACTTATAGAATAGAGATTTGAGAACTTCACTCAATAAAATTTTTCTTTTAATTTTTTTGGTTCCTTTGTTGTTTTAAAAAGTTAATCTAAATGTTATATACTCAACAATTTCTTTTATTTTTCATGTAGAATATATGTTAATGA
The DNA here is from genome assembly GCA_947645195.1 of Patellifolia procumbens. NCBI lineage: Eukaryota > Viridiplantae > Streptophyta > Magnoliopsida > Caryophyllales > Amaranthaceae > Patellifolia > Patellifolia procumbens. Next base: position 123,269 of record CANSGD010001315.1, read on the forward strand.
GGTTTCAAGGAAACCATCACCAATTTATTTTGTATAGTATAAGATTTATGAGTGGACTAGTTAGTGAACCTTTTTATTTGACAAACCATAATATCGTCGATTGTAAAAAAAATCACCACTATATAGCCTAGTTCCATTTAAGATTAGTTCAAGTATCTCAAGAAGTATTTTATAGTTGTAAACCCAACAATAAAAAATATAAAGTAAAAAAATTTAATAACATACTCCCTCCGTCCCATATTACTTGATACAGTTTGATCGGCATAGAGTTTTAGAAATGTTATTTGACTTGTTTATTTTATTGTGAGTAGTTAGTTGTTGGGATTTTAAGTCCATAAAGTACAATGTTCAAAAATGGGGGCCATGGGTGCATTGCAAAAGTAAAATAAAAGGCTAAAGAGAGAGAATGCAATAACACAATGTGGACCCATCCCATGATAAAAAAATATATATTTGGTGTAGGACCATGGTATTTTTAGAAGTGTATCAAGTAATATGAGACGGACAAATATGGGAAGTGTATCAAGTAATATGGGACGGAGGGAGTATAAATATTTTCTTATATTCTTTAATTTTATATAGCTTTCTAATTTTAGAATTATACGTAAATAAACTATTTGAGATAATTATTTTTTGATTTAAAAAAATTATATATTCAATTGTTATCTAACAATCAAACAAATAAAATTGAAAGTAACTTGCTTTCTTAGGATATACCTAATATATATTATTCTGCAATGCATGAATTGTTTTAAATTATTAGTTGTACGTAATATTAAGGAAAAGTTTTTAGAAAATACCAAGGTTTTAGCCCTTTTTCAAAATAAATACCAAGGAGTTGCAAATATAGAATAAATACCAACAAGTTATGTTTTTCTTAGAAATCAATACCAAATAACAAATATGTGTCTTAAAAATCCATACCAACTAACAGAAATCCGTTTAACTTCATCTCTGAACAACAGAAAATCTAAGGTGAGTTAAATTTAGGTGAGAAAGTGACGGAAAAATAGACGGATATTTGTTATTTGGTATGAATTTCTAAGAAAAACATAACTTGTTGGTATTTATTCTACATTTCGCAACTCCTTGGTATTTATTTTGAAAAAGTGCTAAAACATTGATATTTTCTGACAATTTTTCCAAACATTAAATTCGACATTGTTGGTGATTATAACTTTTGTGGAAAATGCTATTTGAAATTTAATAATTGCAAAAGTAATGAGAGTTCAAGTATAATTGTGTTATACGGCGGCATTGGACTAAAACAAATTGAGTAAGTCATTAAAGTTTAATTTGATGAGGATTCCTTTTCTCTTTTTGGTTTTGGTTGATTTGTTGGCATTAGTTGTGTCAACAAAGTGGTGATAAGTGTTCTACCTTATTGAATATGAGATTGTATATTGAATATGAGATTGTATATTTAAACATTAATAATTATATTTAAACATTTGTTGGCTCTCCCTTCTCTCTAGAACCCAGCCCCTTCCACCGCCACAAATCTGATGTCCCTCCACCGCCAATAATCACTGCCTCTTTCACCACCGCCTCTCCTTTCCTCCCTACCGCCTGTCATCTCAGCCGTTCACTGTCAACAACACAACTCATCGGCTACCTCTTCCTTTGAAAGGCACGCCTCAACCGACCACCTAGGCCACGACTGGGGATCGCCGGCGATAAATCTGATTCTTCAGGTCCAACCACCGCGCTGGCGAGCTTCTCGACCAAAGACAGCAACTCTATGCTGTGTTCCTGACCCCTTCGGCTCTCCGCCGCCGCCGACCTCTTCTTTGCGAAGACTGTGCTCAGCTTCTTGAAGAAGCTTGTTTTTTAATTTTAGTTTTAGTTTTAGGTTAGTTTTTAATTTTAGTTTTAGTTTAGTGTTTTAATTTTAGTTTTAGTTTTAGTTTAGTTTTTTAATGTTAGTTTTGTTTAGCTTTTATGTACCAATGACTCTGGTTTATCCCTGAGATAGGGCAACCTTAGTCTTCTCCTTGTACCTCTTTGAAAAAAAAATAAAAAATTAATAATTATATTCTTTGTTTTTAATGAAAAAACAAGATTTTTTATTGTATGTCTATGATAACATGTCATTATATCATTTGTGAATATTAGAGTGACATCGAGGTTGATAAAATTTCTTGTCCATGTTTCTTTTACTTATATCATGCATTAGGGTTCATAGGCAGATTTGTTGATGACTTTTATACCTTGCTCCCCATTTCCTCCACCCATACAAAATAAACTCATTATCGCTTTTGGTCCATTTCAAATTAATTCACCCACTTGCAATAGACGTGGAGTACATCAATATAAAATTCTTTATATAACAGTAACCCCATAATGATTCGCAAATCTATTCCCCACAAGAGATAACTTAGTTCATAGAAATATCCAAGTCCCTCTCTTTATCCTCTATGTCAGAACGAATACGAAAATATTGATTATCTTTTTGTGTCATGTCCTTGAACTCAATCCTTTTTGCAAAATGCTTAACGACGAAATATTTTTTGGGCAAGTCAATTACAAAGGCTCCTATCCATTGTGTAAATTTTTATAAATCCATCATGTCCAAATTCCTTATTCAATTTTGAAGCCTTTGAAAGGAAAGGAATGTCATTGTCTGCCAAAATGAAAATTTCAACTCAATTGAATCCTCTGTAGAGCTAAATTCTCAATGTCTGAATGCAATTTGCGTAATGCTATCGACATTAACTCTTCTTTTCACTCCCCAACCCCTTGTAGATCCTCTATTATAATCCAAGTTTACCGGAGCCCTCCTCATCCTACTTACATCACAGTAAACTTTTTGGCTCATCCACAAGCACTTCTACTGCAGCAGGTATTGTCTTCACAATTACTTCAGTCACGTCCTTAAGCAACAACCCATAATCTTGGACAAGTATCTCCACTTATAGCAGAAGCCACAACTCTAGAACGGACTAAATGAAGCACAAAAAGTGCAATTCAAGACCTTATCCATTGAGAGAGATAACCTCATGTATTGTCATTAACGCCATCACTGGTAAAGTCAGACTCTCATTCGAGACATTCAATATTTACTCCTTCCATCTGCTCAACGTCAATTACACATGCGTTTTAGGGAGTGAAACTAAGTAGCGAATTACCTCTCCAAACAGGGGCATTTCATCCTCAAAAAAGTCGAGATATCAATAACGAGGGGCTAGAAACAAGAAAATAAGATTTTATATTCTAACACGAAAAAAGGATTTCTAATTATGATAGTAATTAGAGCATACCAAATGTCGACCAGTTTCGGGGCGAATACCAGCTGCACCAGATGCATAATTAACTCCTTTGAGAATTTCTCTGTACTTTGTCGTGCTAAATGGTGGAATATAGCTGCGAAAACCTAATTTCTTAGCTGTACAAAAAAGTCAAATAAGTGAAAGAAAGACAAATTTTGATATGTTTTTTAGTTCGATGTTAAAAAAGCTATTTAGGGAGAGAAATGCTAGGGATCTAACAATTAGATGTTTCCAAACATCTAACACACTTTTCATAAAAAGACAACATATTATCATGTAAAGACAATATATCAGCATGAGAAAGACAAAATATTACTACGATAAAGATGATATAAATCCATGTAAAAACCATGATAAATAAAAGTTTTTTTTTTATTGTATTGAGTTTACCATTTTGCCCATCATTTAATATGTAAAAAGGCTATTTTACCCCTCACTTAACATGTGAAATGACCGTTTTGCCCCTAATTGTTAGATCCCTACCATTTCTCACTTAGGAACAACCCTTTTTACTAGTGGTAATAGAATACAATGAAAGTCGAGCATTAGTTCATATATCTAGGATTAACTTTGTAATTTAAAATTTTGAGCCATAATTACTAATCTGAAGGGAAGCATACAAGAACTTGGAAATTGTAACTCCTCCTTGCCACAAACTATAAACTACCATCTCAAATTTGCAACTTCATAGAAGGAATTCCACTTCCATCTAATTACCAAAAGGAAACTTCCTGTTGGATTATAACATCCTACGGAAAATTTACGGTTAACTATGCAACGTGTCATGGTTGTGGCATGCCCACAACCATGACACGTTTCATCTCCAGAAATGGAAATATTGTTGGATATGAAAAATAGGTATCCACCCTAAGATTATATTTTTCATATGACAACTTTTGTAGAATGGCCTAGCAACTAGAGAGAACTTGATGAGCAAACAGTGCCTCCTCATTGTCCACTCTGTCCGACATCTGTAAAAATATCGACCATCTCTTTATTTTCTGCCCTTAAACCTTGTTTCGTTGGCAAAAAGTGTGAAATATTATATTGGGCCTGGACCTTACTCACATAAGGAGGAGAGAGAGAGCCTAGTTACAAAGTCAAAGGAGGTTCCAACCTAAAATCAATTGGTTATAGGTGGAGTAACTCCCAACCTAATAACGTGAACAACTCTTCTCTCTTCTTTCCATGTGGGACACTCACATGTGAAATATCATGGGCTATGGAGGCGCCATTCTCTTCACACTCCCCCCTCACATGTGAGCTCCCTATTGATAATAGACTGGGTTTATTTTTGAAGCTGCAAATTGGGTCAGATTAGTATAGACCCAACCTTGGGCTCTGATACCAACACATCTTGCCAACCAAATTCCTTTAGTTGTGTGAGACCTTTTTCTAAATGCATCCATCTCCCTGAAGTTGGTTCTAGATAAATGATTCAATAGGGTACTTTTTCCACTGATTTGTGGACCCATCATGGACACTATGGCATATGAAATCCCACATTGTGCATTGTTTAAAAAAGCTTCCGATCCCAGCAACATTGAATGTACCATATGCATTGATCAATTGAGTAGAACAACATTCAACATCATTATTCTATAGTGATGGTAGATTGTTATCCTCCTTTGTTAGTTGATCAAGCTTCTTCTTCAACCTTCAGTATCACCCTTCAGTATATGCAAGTAGGGAACTCTTGGTTGTATCTTTGCTTTCAAGGCTACAACCAAGAGTTCCAACTTCCAACCAAATACTATAAGAGTATTGGGAATTAAGGTGAGAAATTAAAGTGGAGGTTGGAGGGATGAAGACAAATTAAAAGTACTTATTAAAAGCAAGCCATTATATTTCTTATTTTGATGTCCCACCGGCCACCAAAAGCCATGCTATTCTCCCATTCTTCAACCCTGTGAAGTGGACTCTCTCTCTGCTTTGTGGGTGCGGCCCATGCATACACTTAAAATGGTATTAGAGCCAGGCCTGCCGCTAGGATCTTGGTCCATTATTATACTCTGGGCCAATGAAAATAGGGACCTCACATGTGAAGGGGAGTGTTGAAATTTTGGCCCCATAAAATATCACATGTGAGAGTCCCTCATTGATCATATTGGAGAGAGGAGTTCAGCTAATAAGGATAAGGGGCTACTCCCCTTATTACTATATGGTTTTAAGGTGGAACCTCCTTTCATTTTGTGAAGTGGACTCTCTCTCCTCTTTGTGGGTGCGGCCCAGGCCCACACTTAACAAAAAACCTACATCAAAGTTTTTTGGAAACAACCATTACAATTACAGATTCAAGATATATTTAAGACTAGCAAAAATCTAAAATTAATCTTATACGACCAAACTATTCCTCCTCCTTTGGCGTTTATGGAAGGAAAGAAATGATATTTTCCTTCCACTTGGAAATTTTCAGCCCAAACAGAATTCTTCCGAAAGCAAAGTTATTTATGACTAAAAGGAATATGCATTATTCCGTTGACACTAACTCTTTTTTTCCATTCCCCAATCTCTTATAGGTCCTCCAACATCAACCAAGTCTACTGAACCCGTCCTCCTCAAATTTCTATTAAACTAAAATTTGATGGCTCTTGCACAAAGTCTTTTGTTTCAACAGAGTTCATTTTTTACATTTACGAGAACAATTCCTCAAAGCAATGGCTTATAAATTCGGAAACACTTCTCCTCTAGTTGCAAAAGCTATAACTCCCAAATAGTCTCCTATAAGGAAAAAAAAAACTGGACATATAAGACTTCATTGTACCAGGAGATAATATCATTGTCATATTAATTCTATTGAAGGCATTTTCAACATCGATCCCCCTGGTGCACCAACACCATCATGATATTCAACACCTTTGCTTCATTCCTCTTTCTGATCAACGTCCATCACACATATTTTACCGGAAGCAAATTCAATCATGGACTAACTTATTCAATAATAAGGACATCTCATTCTCACAACAAGCCACGAGTACGATGTCCTTTATAATGTTATTTTTCAGAAGTGTGTTTTATTAGATAGTTTAGAGTTCTTCCTTAAGAGAAGATGCACAAAATGTTCTGCGTATCTTTAAAAAAAAAACAATAACTTTTTCGTGACATTCATTAAGTTTAAAAACAAGATACTCTATTATACAATATCATAGGCCCTCAGATAGAGTAGCTTTTTAATAATTTGTATAAGTAGCAGATATGACATTGATAATTGCTATATATAAAATAATATTTTAACTCTACTACATTGCCTACTAGGTTTCAATGATTTAGCACATAATATAAAATAGTGCCCAATTAATAAGATTTTTTTCTATAATTTTTCTTTTAAGAATTTAGGATATTAAAATTAACTTTCTAGATGGATAGTTTGGTAGGAGCCACCATACAAAATAATATGGAAGAAAAAAAACAAAACAAATTAATCGTCTCACGCTAGTGAAAACAATGTTAAATACATGTCAATTACTAGAATCCCGCCCAAAAGAATTATGTAGTATGATTGTCAATTCCTATGTTCTACCAAACGAGAACAATGATGTCCCAATGTTATGAAGTACTCTTTCCATTTTTGTTCTACTTTTCGTTTTTGTCTGTATGGATAACTATATTATTCATCTATCCCTAATTTATCACCTTTTATTTTTTTTTCACCTACTTTAATTAATCATCACATTTATTATAAAATAAGTGGACTCCTTAATTGTTGTCTCCATCCACATGCTTATGATATTTGGAGTTACAGTAAATAAGACAAACTAAAAAAATTAACTTCTAAAATTAACATAGACATGAAGTAGTCATTTTTCATAAATTATGTACTACTACAGGTTTTTCATGTCATGTAAAAGTTTGCGATATGTTTTTTTGTCTCCTGCACAATCTAGAATATAGACCAAAATATAGGACAAAATACTAACCGATCACGTCGACGGCTGTTCTTCCATTGCTAAATCGGCCGCTCGGTTTCTGGCCTGGAAAATCTATACCGTAGGGATGGTAATTGGCTCTAGCCTTGGTTTTAAGGTGGTTGTTGTTTCCGGGGTCGGACAAGGAGTCTCCAAATATGAAGAAACATGGTACTAGAGGATTTGCATGGACCCCTAGCTTTGTGGTAATAATGATAATGAGCAAACAATACGATGATATTGATCTCCACATCTCCATGTTTAGAGTAGCAGGTAATGACATTGGTCAACTATATGAATGATGGTGAAGAGGATTATTAATTTAGGATATGTCATTTTGAGATAGGCACAAAATGCGGATGATATTGGCTTATATATAGACGAGTGGATATAGAACATTCATAGTTTGCATATCTAAATAATGGATTTTCTTTTTAAAAGTGAAGCGTCACACATATATACAGTGGTGTGCACCACCTTAAAAAAATGAAATTTAATTTTTTTTATTCCCCTTCCCACAAACCCAGACTCTTCTCTTCTCTCTCAACGGTCCAGACTCTCACAAACCTTCCTCAATCCTCTGCTGCTATGGCGGAAAATTGAAGGTGACCAATCTGCCACCGTTGTATGATTGTGCGTCACCTAGTCTAGTAGGGGATGGTAGTTTTATTGGAATATTTATTGTTTTATGGAAATTTTATAATGCACTAACTTTTTTAGTTTATGAAAATGGTGCAAGAGGGAAATTTAGTACTCCCTCCATAATGAATTACTTGCAACAATGAAATATTTTACTTCTCAAAAATAATACCAATTGTTGCAAGAATTTGTTACGGAGGGAGTAGATTTTTTTTGTACAATTAATGATGATAGATATGTATTTCTTTAAAAGGGAATCTTTGACATTATATATAATGCCTATGATGGTTGAAAAGCCCAATTGTCCTTAAACGTATTGTAATAGTCCTGGTTTTTGGCATTCCTGATCGGGATTAGGTTTTAATACTTGTTGGTGAAAAGGAATAATAAAGTATTCTTTATGTTTTACGTAAACTTGTTGTAAACGGTGTTTGTCCAGATGGTGGACAGGTGTAGGGTTGATAATATTGGGAGGCTTGTGCAGAGACATAGCTTCGTTCCCGAACCTGCAAAAGGGGAAAACCAAACCGGAGGTTTGGGTTTGATTCCCTCTTTGATGCTTAAGTCAGTATACTATAGATAAAATCTAAGCATGGATTTTGACAGAGTAAGTTTAAGAGAGTAGTTGTGTCCCTTTTACCTGATTATGAGGAGCTATTTATAGTATCTATGTATAGAAAGGAACACCCTAAAATAGAGGGATGTGATTGGTTGAGCAATGAGAGGATGACACTTGTCATAGTGCCATTGCCTTGAGCTCTTTAACTAATCACTTTCTTCCTCTTATGGGGATTTGGGCTGATTATTCCTCTCCTTAGGGAATAATTGGGCCTCTTCTATTCAGACTTGGTGATATCATCAGCCACCCTTTGACATGCTGCCAAGTGTCAAATAAGGGGATGAGCAACGTGTCACCAAGTCATTGGGCCACGTGGCAGCCTTTGCCTGGACCACGTGTCCTCTATAAATATGTTACAACATTTTCCCCTAATAGGGGTTTAATCTGGGACTTATCTGATAAAAGCCCTTTTACTGAGAGTAACCGCAGATATTCATTGCACTGTTTTGGAGTTTAACGGACTTTTCCTCCAATTAGAAGAATGGGAAGTGACGTGTGCACCAAGCGGGGTTGACACATGTAAAGTAAATGTTGAGGGAGAGGAGAGATTTTTACCTCTCTATAAATACCCCTTCCCCATTTCATTTTTTCACTTTCACTTTGCAAATTTTTCTAGAGAGAAGTTTTCCTAGAGAGACAAACTCTGCGTGTGGGAGTATTTTCGTATTTTATTTGTCAGATGAGGTTGACTTTGGGGAATTTTGACCATGACCATTGCTGAGACCGGCGAGACTTGTAGAGAAAGTGAAGAGTCCGTCCAGATCGTTAGTCAAGTATCTCCCCTTTCTCCTTTTACTTTTCTTCTTTCATTCTTTGATTTTCTTTTTTGAAATAAAATGGTGTCATTTACCTCTTCCAATAACCCAGGCCAACCCATGGAGCATGCTAACCCTAGGGCGGATTCTTTTTCATCCTCCGCCGTTTCTAGAGTTGGGCGTATCTCGGCCGGATACTTCTTTACTAAGATAAGAACATTCGACTCGTTTCCGACGACCCAGTCTCTGCCTTTGCAGGGTAATCTGGCGCGCGTCAAGCAAACGGCGCGTCTAAGACGTTCACTAATTCTCCCCTCATCCAGTTCTGAAATAGAAGAGTCAACAGGGAGAGGTCCTGAAAGACAGGAAAGTGATGGAGTGGAAGAGATCCAGCCTTTGGAGGTTAGCCCTCAAGACGAATATGACTTTGAGGCTTCGGAGGAACAAGATGAAGCTGGACCATCTGGAAGGGCCCCAGACGGAGAAGATGAGGACGAAGAAGAAAGATCAGATCCTTCCACAACCTCTGCTGAACTTAGAAAAAGTTTGGGTCCTCTTTCTGACCCGGCCTATGTATGTGTGGATATGGAGTGGCTGGAGAAGTTTGGGTCGAATGCCAGTCGTTTGAATAAAGAAATGCCCATGGTTGGTTTCCAAATCATCCTACCTAAAAAGGAGGACACAATTTTCCATTTAGCACCCAACCAGTTTGCTGTGTATAGACTGGCCTTAGATGCCGGACTTAGGTTTCCTTTCCATCCCTTCATCCATGAAGTGCTTAGACACTATAGTATAGGACATAACCAACTGGCCCCTAATGCCTGGCTCAATATTTTAACCGTTACAGCAACCTGTGAGCTATACGGCCTGCACCTGTCCTTAATGCCTTCACCCATATACACTATGTCTGTCAAGTTCAAAAGGCCAGGGAAGGAACCTGGTTCAGTGTCTGTAATAGAGCTGGGTATATGACTGATTTTTGAAAACCAAAAAAAATGCATAACTGGAAATCGGAATTTTTGTTCGTCGAAGCTCCTGACGCAGAGACAGCCGAGCCTTATAGATATTACAACCGGGCGGTAACCAATGTTGGACGGGGTGCCCCAATACTAGAATTAGAGAACAAATATGATGACGCCGTGGTTGCTCATTAAACTGCCATGGAGTATATTAACCCTGTGCATGGGGAAGCCGGGCGCCCAAAGCCGAAGAAGATAGCTTTGAAGGGACCAAGTGGTTGGATTCCCTTCAAAGACATGTTCTTCAATGAGCAATTTTTGATTGCCGCTGGACTAAAGGAGGGCGAAGATCCAGGTATTGTCCTGGTTTGCCCCAACTGCCTATTAAAGTGTTTCCATTTTGTACTTGACCAAATATTTCTTTATGCAGAACCGGCAAGAAGAAAGATCCCCGCCGCTTGGAAAGGAGAGAAAGACATGAGTAAATTCGGCGAGGGCCTGTGGACGGAGCATTCAAAGGCTCCTCATCAGAAAAGAGGAGAGACTCTGGTAAGTTTTTTTTTTTTCCGTCAATCATGAAACCAAGGTCTCTTTGCGAAGGACCCCTTTGTAAATCATTTGAATGGTTGTTCGTCTGAAACTCTGTCCCCTTCCTGACCGAAGGTGGGTCCGTGAAGGTAAACGTCAGGCTAGACGACTTTCTTCGACGGACAACCTTCAATCCACTTTTGATCTTCGTCCTTTAAAACATACTGACCGAAGGTGGTTTCGTGAAGGAAAACGTCTGAATTTAGACGACTTCCTTCACCGAGCAACCTTTGGTTTGTGTTTGTCTTTGTCCTTGACACGTTCTTGGTCGAAGACGGTTTCTTGAAGGAAAACGTCTTACTACTGACGATTTCCTTCATTGGACGAACTTTGGTAACCATAAGTGCCCTTTCTGGACTAATAGTTGTTCTGGTCGTTTTCCTTCTTGGTTCCATCTTCAGTTTTGAATATATTAATGTGACTTGTTTAATTGCGCAGAAAAATTCGCCAACGGCCAGGGCAACTATGACCAAGCCGACTTCATCGAGGAAGCGGCGTGCAGCTTCAGGGGAACCAGCTTCATCCCCCAAAAAATCAAAGGCAAAGTCCTTTGTTCCGGCAAAGAGGGTTGGACAAGCGAGTTCGTCTGTCCGTAGGGCACCTATCCCTTCCAGCGAGAAAGGGAGAAAGTCTACTGACCCGGTGTTCCTTCCGCCATCGGCCATCACTCTGGGAGCTGGAGCGTCATCCAGTCCCATTGATGTGGAAAACCAGTTGGACGCGGCTGGTTTGAATTATGAATTGGCAAATCCTGACGCGGTTAACCCTGAAGCTTCGGCCTACTCAGGGTCAGTAGCTCGGCTTGTGGGGCAAATGCCTCACCAATTCAGGACAAAGTCCGCATCGTCGGGTGAGTTATACTATTCGAACATTGTCAGCACGCTGCGGGTTGGTGGACGATCGATGAGTCCGTCCAACAAGCTTGCAGTGGTCATCCCTATACGCCGAACTGATGCTTCATCTTTTTCAGATAAGGGAAAAGCTCCAGCCGTGAGCGAGTCGGCTTCTGAGCCCGACGAGGCTGTCCCCTCATTTGCTAAGTACTCCTCGGTTGAGAGGAAGAAAATAAAGAAGGATGTCTATGACGCCTTCCCTCATGAGTACGTTGACAGTCTTAGGGGGGCCACGGCTGGACATGTGGGCTACTTGTCTCAACTCTTAGCCGAGGTACTGCCTTTAACTTCTTCACTGTTCAATTTAAACTTTCAACCTATCTTGTTAACTTGGTAAATTTCACTTCTTTTCAGGCGTTCGCCCGGAGCATGGCCTTGGAAGGGTATGTAAGCGGCCTTCGTAAGGAGAACGTTTCCTGTATTCAAATGGTGAGTAAGGCCGGAGACCAGGCCATAGTAACTGTCGAGGAGAGTAACATCTATCACAGGCAGAGTCTGGAGGCCTTGGAGAATCGGTCGACTGAATTTGAGTCAACCAATAAGTTGCACTTACAAAAGATCAATGATCTGCTGAAGGAGAAGGAAGAGTGGCTCCTGGCTCGAGATGTTCTCATGGACGACCTAAAGAAGGAGAAGGAGACTGCTGCTGCTACCTCGGCTAAGCTTGAGGCTAAAATTACTGAACTCACAGCAGAAGTGGGTAAGTTGAAGAATCAAGCTCAGTTGGACTTCCTGGACGCCCTCCAAGCCTTCTCTGAGTCTTTAGAAACGGCCAAAGGATGGGGAATCAAAGCCATGGAAATGATGGCTGACCCTGACCAAGTGAGCCGTTTTCAACGCTAGCTTGAATTCCAGGAGGAGTGTCACAAGGCCAAAAAGCGAGGCGAAGATCCCCCTGTCTTCGATGAAACAGACGAGGACGAGGAGTTGGAGGACGAAGAAGTTGAGGATGACACTGCCATGGAGGAGGATGCATCTATTCCTCCTCCCAACGTCTAGAACGACCGTCCTCCTGCTTCCTTCTTTTCTCATTTGGGCTACTCATTTGAGTGAGGAAGTCAGGGGGCGGTTCTATAAGAACTGGTGCAAGTCTAAGAAAACTTGCACCAAGTACTCAGCAAAGAGGGCAGGAAAGATATTCAGGCTCGGCTTGACAAGTTGAAGAAGTATGCAACTGTTATCAAGTCTTGGCCCACAACCAGATCAGGACGCCTCTCTTGCCGTAATTTTGACTAAGTATTTTGTTTGTACTTCATGGATATTTTGCTGAAATTATAAATTTGTAATCACATTAGGAAGTTTCTTTTGTCGTTTGGTTTTGTTGTAGTAACATGGAAACTCAGTGGTACTTGTACTTTTGTAAACTTTGGCTTCACCCACTTGAATGAGTAGCCTAAATGAGAATCCTTCTTTCAATTGACTTGGCCAATGTTTGTCTTAAAGGTCGTTCCTCGTGATTTCCCGTTTCTTTCTTGCTCGTCTTGAACCACTCTTTTGGACGAAAATGTTCTAAACAAGTATGCAAAAATTCCCAATATTTTTCTAAGTATACTCCTTCTTCGTCTAACAGAGGGATCTAGGATCAACCAAGGACGATCTCGATCAAATTCTCTGGACAGGGAACATACTATATGTACGCGGATCATCAAGCATGCCATTTTTTGGCCATGTAAATAATTCACTCGTCTAGTGGAATTGTTAACCGATCTCAACTCATCTTTAATCAAACCCATTTAGACGACAAACTTTGCCCAGACGCGCAACTTCAATCATAAAAATCTTGTCTAGTTGTTAACGTACTCGCCCAATAGGAGCCAATCACCATCATAACTCGTCTTAGGTTACATGTATTAGACGAATAACAACTGTTACGACGAGGAAACTCCAACATAATTTTTTCTAAGTTATTGAAGGACTCGTCTTGGCTTGTCAAAGTGTCTGAACCATCATTGCCCCATGAGGGAGTTCGACTAAAATAAACATTTAGACAAACTCTTATCTTCCCCTTTTAGAAATGATATACGTCATGCGTTTTTTTGGCTGATTATAAACGATCGTTGCCCCACGAAGGAAGGCGGCCAGAATATAACCCTCCAGGACGAGTACTAAAACGTATCAAAAACAGATCCTGACGTCTTCCTTAAACAATTGCTCCTCAGACGTTTTCCTTCTTAAACTAACAAGTGGTTTAAATACCAAGTGAGTTTCAAAGGACGACGTCTAAGGGCTATTATTTGGACGTTTTCCATCTTGACCTAACTATTGGTTAAATACTAAGTGAGTTTCAAAGAAAGGTGTTCAAGGATTAATCTTTAGACGTTTTCCTTTTTGAACTCACTATTGGTTTAGTATCAATGTAAAGTCGAAGACGTCCAAGGATTATTCCATTTTTGCTGGACGTGGTACTGTATGCCCCCTTCTTAGGACGCCTCTCGGTCTATTCCTTGACGAAGACATCGTATAAAGGAAGTGTAGTCCGTCCTTATTGTAAGTAATGAGACCTTCTTTACTAAGGCGTCTCATTTTGGCCGATTTCCTTTGGGAAATAATACCTTTGTGTATTATTAGGTATTATGACGGAGATTTCCTTTACTAAGGAAAGATGTCTCTGTAGCCGACTTCCTTTAGGAAGCAGTGTTCGTCTATTTTCAAAGTTCTGTGAACTTGGTTTTAGACGATTTACTAATGGCTTCTTGTTAAAGTAAAAACCTTTAATCAAGAAGTCTTTATTTATCAGCTATGTCCTGAACAGACTGAGATGCTTTTTGTAGACGTCTTCCTTTTGGAAGTAATATCTGTCTTTCACAATGGTCTTTTGCGGTTTATTATCTAGTAACCATCTTTCGTCCATCCATGGTAAAATGCCCCAAGATGGCTATGAATAATAAAATGCCCCTTGCTGAATATGTGGTAGGACGAGTTATTGACCAACAGTTAACCCATATATAATCTAACAACTCAAACTATAGACCATAATTTAGAATGTATTGATATGAAGTTTGCTTTGTCTAACCTAAGGTACATGGAATGCATTTCTAAATGATTTTTCTGTGCCGTAGCACTTCGTTTGCAAAATGTAAAAAACTACAAGCTGCTTTAACCATAGTATTTTTTCAGATTATCGGAATTCCAGGTTCGGGGTATGGTACGTCCATCTAAGTCTTGTAGCTTAAATGTGCCGCTGCCAACCTCTTCGACCACCAAATAAGGACCTTCCCAGTTCGGGGTTAACTTGCCCAGTTCCTTTGCTCGTCCTACAGCCTCCATCTTTCGAAGAACCAGATCCCCTATTTTGAGAGGTCGTCTGGTTACCCGTTTGTTGAACTCCCTAGCCATGCGTAATTTGTACAATTCCATCCTCAAAAGAGCATTACCTCGGACTTCTTGCAACTTGTCCAATGCCAGACGCATTGCCGTCCAGTTGGTCTCTTCTAAATATAACATGACGCAGAGGGTGGGTTCTTAAATTTCAATGGGTAGGACAGCCTCTGTTCTATAGACCACCATGAAGGGCGTCTCCCCTGTTGAATTCTTAGCTGTAGTTCTGATGGACCAAAGGACTAGCTGAAGCTCTTCCACCCAAAAGCCCTTAGCGTTTTCTAACTTCTTCTTTATACCTTGTGATATGATCTTATTGAAAGCTTCTACCTGGCCGTTTGCTTGTGGCTGTGCAACAGAAGCGAAGTGGGATTTAATCTCTCTCTCTGAGAGCCAGTCCTTCAGTTTAGGAGTCTCAAACTGTGGTCCATTGTCGAACACAATCGACTGGGGCATCCCAAATCGCGTTATGATGTTCTTCCAGATGAACCTTTTTACGTCATTCGTCTTAATACTCCTAACTGCCTCAGCCTCTACCTACTTTGAAAAATAGTCCACAGCCACAATAACAAATTTTTTCTGTCCGGCCACCATGGGAAAATGGCCTAGAATGTCCATTCCCCATTTAGCGAACGGCAAAGGAGTCAGGATCGGTGTTAGAAAATTTGACGGCCTTTTAAAGAGATGGCCATGCTTCTGGCAGCTATCGCATTTTTTTTGCATACTCCACGGCATCAACGTTGGCCAGAAATAGCCAGTTCTGCGTGCCTTTTCAGCCAATGCTTGGCCGTCAATGTGCGAAGCACAAACACCCTCATGCAAGTCCTTGAGTACTACAAGGCCATCTTCCCTGGTAATACATTTCAACAACGGACGATCATATGATTTCTTGTACAATGTCTCATCCCAAACTTCGAACCATTTATCACGAGCCTTAACATATTTTGCTTCTGCCGAGTCTTCTAGTAATTGGCCGGTCTTTTTGTAGTGAAGAATAGGCTCCATCCAGTTGTTCCCTCGGCTCAAAAACATCACCTCTTCTTGAACCTCTCAGAAAATAGTACTTGGGGTGTCGCCTAAAGCAGACCTTGCTAGTTTAGACAAAGCATCAGCCTGGTGATTCTCAGACCTAGGTACTTGTACCAAGGTGAATCCATCTAATTGCTTGATTTCTTCTTTTACCAGCTGGACATACTAAGCCATGGAGGCCTCTTTACATTCATACTCCCCATTAACCTGGCTGACGACCAGAAGAGAATCTGACTTTGCCTCCAACTCTCTAGCTCCCGCTGCTCGGCAAACACGGATTCCGGCCAGTAAGGCTTCATATTCAGCTTCGTTATTGGACGCCGGAAATTTAAAACGTACGACATATTCATACTTATCTCTCTCAGGGGACTGACAAACAAGCCTGCCCCACTTCCCTGAGTGGTATACGAACCATCTACCATTAGCTTCCAACACTGACTGCCCTCAGAGGGGTCTTTTACCGGATCCAGCACTGGTCGAGTTAGTTCAGCAATGATGTATGCCAAGGCTTGTCCCTTAATCGCTTTCCTTGGTTCAAAAGTAATGTCGAACATCTTCAGTTCATTCGCTCATTTCAGCATCCTTCCAGCCGCCTCTAGCTTCTGTAAGACTTGCTTTAGCGGCTGATCAGTATAAACAACTATACTATGAGCCAGGAAATAGGGCCTTAGCTTCCGGCTAGCTACTACTAATGCCAGACCGAACTTCTCTACAACAGTGTATCTGCTCTCTGCATCCTTGAGTACTTGACTCACAAAGTATATAGGGGTTTGTATAGCATCTCTCTCAGCTAACAGTACTGCACTGACTGCTTCAGGAGAAACAGCCAGGTAAACATACAACTTCTCCCCGACCACCGGACTTATCAGACGGGGGAGCTGCTGTAAATGCTTCTTGATTTAAAGTAAGGCTTCATCTGCTTCAGGAGTCTATTGAAACTTTGCTGTCTTCTTTATCGTCGCAAAAAAATGATGACACTTGTCACCTGACTTGGACAAAAATAGTCCAACTGCCGCTAAACAACCAGTCAGCTGCTGTACTTCCTTCACCTTTGTTTAAGGCTTCATGTCGAGTATAGCTTGAATTTTTTCAGGGTTTGCTTCTATCCCACGCTGATCTACTAGAAAACCAAGGAACTTGCCAGCTGAAACCCTAAAAACGCACTTTTTTAGATTGAGTCTTAATTTATACTTGCGCAATGTTTCAAAAGTTTCGCGCAGGTCTTTGACATGATCGATTTCTTCTTGGCTTTTGACGATCATGTCGTCAATGTATGCTTCCAGATTTCGTCCCAACTGAGGCGAAAAGATCTCATTGATAAGCCTCTAAAAAGTTGCCGGTGCATTTCTCAAACCAAAAGGCATCATTAGCCAACCATACAACCCTTTTTCTGTTATGAATGAA
The DNA here is from genome assembly GCA_947645195.1 of Patellifolia procumbens. Taxonomy (NCBI): domain Eukaryota; kingdom Viridiplantae; phylum Streptophyta; class Magnoliopsida; order Caryophyllales; family Amaranthaceae; genus Patellifolia; species Patellifolia procumbens. Next base: position 140,647 of record CANSGD010001315.1, read on the forward strand.
GTCTTATCCTGGTCCTCCGGCAGCATGGGGATCTGATGGAACCCTGAATAAGCATCCATGAAGCTCAGCAACGCATGTCCTGCCGTCGAATCCACCAGACGGTCCAACTTGGGCAAAGGAAACTATCTTTGGGGCAGGCTTGGTTCAGGTCCGTATAGTCGACACACATCCTCCAAGTTCCATTCGGCTTGGGGACCATTACCACATTCGCCACCCAATCAGGATAGTGGGTTTCTTTGATGAAACCGGCCTCCATCAGTTTTTTGACCTCGTCATCTACAACTTGATTTCTGACAGGTCCCAAATGTCTTTTCTTCTGGCTGATTGGTTTTCTGGCTGGATCAACATTTAGCCGATGAACGACCACGTCGGGGTCAATCCCCGGCATCTCTTCTGCCCCATAAGCAAAGATATCCTTATATTCCTTCAACAGTGTGACGATAGCTCCTTGTAACTCGGGTTTTATGCCTGCTCCAATCTGCAAAGTCCTCTCTGGACGAGCATTGTCTAAACAGATGCTTAAAGGAGCTTCTGCAGGCTTCAACCGATCAAGAGTCAAGCTTGCTATCGCCATCCCCTCGGCCAAAGACCTAGGTTCCTCCTTCACCTGGGTGAACTTTCTCTTCTTACTGGGCAAATCTCTTGCCGTTTTCCTTTCGGGAGTAACATATAGTTCACTTCTTTCCCCAGCTGGCTTCCTTACGGAAGCAGTGTTCGTTTGAAAATTTTCCTTCTTCATTCTGGTCGTTCCTACTGTCTCTGCCCCAGCCTCTTTGGGCTCGTCTACATCCATGGGCTCAACTTCACTCATCTTCCATGATGAAGGCTTTAAGGTTGTAAGATAACATTCCCTAGCGGCCCGCTGGTCTCCGTAGATTGTGCTGACCTGGCCATCATCGCACTCGAACTTCATCAACATGAGATGAGTGACGATGACCGTCTTAATGTTATTGAGGGTAGGACGTCCCAGAATTACATTGTATGCTGTCAGATCCTTGACAACCAGAAACTTTATGAACATAGTTCTACTCTTTTCCTTCTCTCCGAGTCGAACGGGTAACGACACCGTCCCGACCGGATGTATGATTCCACCTCCAAATCCTATAATCGGATGATGGACTGGAAGAAGATCTTTTTCATCAAACTTCAGTCTTGACAAACAATCAGCGCTAATAATGTCAGTTGAGCTGCCAGTGTCGATAAGGATCCTCTTACTCTTAGATTGGCAATCTTCATTTCTACGACCAGGGGATCATCATGAGGGGTTCTAATCTGACCACGATCTCCCTCACTCACCGTCACCAAGGGGAACGGGTCTACCTTGGTTTTTCCTGTTAGCAACACTTGGCCGAGCTCCCTAACATAATTTTTGTGCCATCGCAAAGTTGGTCCTCCGGCTGCAAATCCGCCGGATATCACCAAAACTACATCTTCATCAGTACTAGCACTTTCTTTCTTTTTACTCTGCCGAATATCCTTCTTCTGAAAATGACTTTCACGAGACACATACTCATTCATCTTTCCCTGCTTTGCAAGGTGCTCCAAAGCTCTCTTCAAGTGCTTACATTCATTAGTCTCATGCCCACAATCTTTGTGGAAGTGACAGTACTTACTTCTATCCCGGTTCTTGAAAGGTGTCTTCATCTCGGCTGGGGCTTTGAGTTCATGCTGATCCTTGATTTCCATAAGGATGGAGTACTGGTCCTTATTAAACTCAATGGGCTCAGCTGACACAACCCTTTCTTTTCTTGTCTCTCTTCTTGACGGGGTTGTGCTTGAAGACACTACCCAGGCCTCAGCCTTTTTAGGATTGTTCTTAGGTTTTTGAACAGGCTCCTCGGGCTTCTTGGACTCTGAGTGTTTAGCTTCAGCACACACCTCTGTCGCATGTATGAAAGCTTCGGCTTCCTTTAAAGCTTCGGCCAAAGTGCTTACTTTCTTCTTAACCAAGTCAAACTTGAAGCTTCCTGGACGCAGTCCTCGAATGAATGCATCAAATGCTACACGAGCATTCAAGTCGTGGATCTGGAGGGCTTCAAGATTAAACCTCTTCACAAAACTTCTCAGAGATTCTTTTGGGGCTTGGACGATCTTCCCCAAATGAATAATGGTCTTCTGTTCTTGCCTGTTGGCTACAAAGTGACTGGTAAATGAGTAACGTAACTCTGTAAAGTTGTTGATGGAATTTGCTGGTAAATTGTTAAACCATTTCTGAGCAACCCCTTTCAGGGTAGCCGAGAAGTTCTTACACCATGTAGCATCATCCACAACTTGGACATACATTTGGTGTTTGTATGCTGAAAGATGATCATCTGGATCAGTAGTGCCGTCAAATGGATCAATGGTTGGTAGCTTAACCTTAGCACAGGTAGGGGCTTGCATTATTCTGGCTGAGAAAGGCGTCGGCCAATCTATGCGTAGCTCCCTAAAGCGTGCATCAATTGGAACTGTATCTCTTCGACATTCCCTGAGGAATGGATTTGACGAACTGACCTCCTGGGACCCTCGCCTATAAACATTCTGCTGAGAAGTCCTCCGGTAAACATTGGGCTGAACAACAGTTCGGTCCTGACGAGGTTCATAGATAGACGGAGTCCTTCCTTGCTCCAGAGTGTGACTCCGAATCCTCCGGTTGGGGTCCTGCAAGTATGGCGTTGATCTAGTAGCCGACCTTTGTTGGGCCGCTACCCTCTTTGCTTGCAAGTATTCCTAGCGTCAGTCTCCATTCGACGACCATCCATTGGTCGGTTCACCGGGTTGGTGACCACCAGATTCCAGTCTAGACGACGGGGTTGCTCACTACGAGCAGGATGCCTTCCTCTAGACGTTCTTCGAGCTTCTTCTGGTCGTCTAGCTCCGCTTGGTCCAGCTACATTCTCCTAGGAGGCTCCTCTCCTAGGTGTAGGCCTTGACTCTGGCTGAGTGCCTATCCTGAAAAACAGCATATTGTTTTTAATCTACTCTTGGACGACTTGGGCCATTTTGGCTTAAAAGTCGTTTAGAGCATTCTCCAAATGAGCTGATGTGATCGGAAGAGCAGAATTTGGCTCTAATACTGCCCCGATCGGATCAATCTGACGAGGACCGTCTCGTCCTCGGGGTGGACGTTCATCATCCACTGTGTCATATACCTGGACATAAGGACTCATCCTTTGTCCTCGGTTAGACGAATTGCAATTTGTTATCTCTGCGCCTCCCCACAGACGGCGCCAAATGTTTAACGTAAACTTGTTGTAAACGGTGTTTGTCCAGATGGTGGAAAGGTGTAGGGTTGATAATATTGGGAGGCTTGTGCAGAGACGTAGCTTCGTTCCCGAACCTGCAAAAGGGGAAAACCAAACCGGAGGTTTGGGTTTGATTCCCTCTTCAATGCTTAAGTCAGTATACTACAGATAAAATCTGAGCATGGATTTTGACAGAGTAAATTTAGGAGAGTAGTTGTGTCCCTTTTACCTGATTATGAGGAGCTATTTATAGTATCTATGTATAGAAAGGAACACCCTAAAATAGAGGGATGTGATTGGTTGAGCAATGAGAGGATGACACTTGTCATAGTGCCATTGCCTTGAGCTCTGTAACCAATCACTTTCGTCCTCTGATGGGGATTTGGGCTGATTATTCCTCTCCTTAGGGAATAATTGGGCCTCTTCTATTCAGACTTGTTGATATCATCAGCCACCCTTTGACATGCTGCCAAGTGTCAAATAAGGGGGATGAGCCACGTGTTACCAAGTCATTGGGCCACGTGGCAGCCTTTGCCTGGACCACGTGTCCTCTATAAATATGTTACAACACTTTATTGTTATTTAGTTGATTGAGTAAATTTTGAGTTTAACCTAACTATTTTACTTTTAATATAGTTTGTAATTAAGTTATTCCATTTTCCAATAGAGTCATAAACTCTATTATTTGGTTTTGTAATACAATGGAATATAACGAAGCAAAATGACTTCCTAAACTAGTTGTAGTTGTTATACTCTAAAGTCGCATGTGGTGAATGCGATTCCCACTGTATTTTCATTGTATAGTCATTACAAAATAACATTTTGTGTATTTAACACAAGGGTATGGTTAAGTGTAAGTTGTTATTGTATAGTTAGTAATTAAGAGGTATTTTGGGTCATTTTTCTAGGAAACATATCTTCATATTTCAGAAGGGAGGGCTAAAAGTTTGTAAGGGGTTATAAAACTGTGAATTAGAGAATCTGCTAATCTCCTTTATAAATTTGAAGAATAAGGTCAAGGGTACTTTACTCGACTATTAATTTTTAGTAATGTTAAATTATTAAGATAAAATGAAAATTGTACGTGGAAAGGATTTTTGAGGCATACATTTGGAACTAAATGTGCATATTTTTTTAACCAGATGTGCAATTTTGTATCATATGGATTTTATATGAAATGAATGATCATTTTGGTCTTTTATTAAGAGCATATATATATTTAGAAAAAATTAACATGCATATTTAGATCAAACAATATGCACATCAATTGTTTTGGAGTTTATTGTTGATTTCCATTATTTATTCATGATTAATTGTGCAAGGATTTTATCATAACTTCCTATGAACACTACGTTGGATGATTATCGATTTTAATTACATGTATGCTATTTTTCCCTTTAATTTATATTTTATCACTCCTATCGTGATAATATATATTTTTAGATTTGGCTACTTCTGTTTATGACTAATTATTTATGAATTTTATGAGAATGGTTGAAAAATAATAGTTGTTTAAAGTTTTTACTGAAAACTAGATTAATTTTTAAAATTCAAGCATGTCAATGAAATTTCCACTTCACTAATTTAGTTTATGAATATTAAATGATTTTCTGCATTTGAAAACTCAATCTTTCATGTACATTTGAATATATGTACTGGCATTGAATACATTTTATAAAGTGGTATAAAATTGAAAATTTATGACAAAAACACACTTAAACCTGTGTAATTAACGTCTAGCTTTTCTGATACTATTGTTTTGAAACTTCATATATGCATCCCTTACAACTTCATATAGATTTTTTCCTTAAAATATTACTAAGTGCTATGTTGTAGTTTCTTTGGAAACTTATGCTTCAAATTCCCTATTGTAAGGTTGTGTTTAATTATGTTAATGAAACTAATTAGGTATACATAATAGTGATTTTAAGTATGATAAGTAATGTGAAGATTTTGTCATTTTTATGATTTTTTCACGATTTACTCATGAATAAGTATTGATGGTTTGAATTATTAGTTTAATCTCTTATATGATAATATTTCTCCAAATTATGCTTCATGTTATAAGTAATAAATTTCCATGTTTAAGTTCATATGTTTGATGCTTTATTTAAATGAGTTTGAATGTATATAGTTGAGAATAATTATTATTGTTCAAATATTGAAATTGTGAACTATTGTCACTTCAATGTCCATTTAAAAGCATAAAATATATTAATAAGTATATATAATTAATTATAATATATTATATAATATTAATAATGATCAAAAGAAGATTTTAATTAGAATAATTTATAATCATCTTATAGAATTTGTTTAAAAATTGAATAAACGCTAGCAAAACCCTTTTGATTTAGCCTAATCTGCTCACGTGTAAAAGTACTGGTGCAATACAGAATATGACATGCCACCCTCGCGCAGGCGCGTGCGGTACATGTACCCACTAAGTGAGTGTCGGTTTTCCATAGCGTGTAGCCACATGCCCAATCTTGTTCGGGTGCATGACAGATTTCAGATGTTCTTCAGGATTTGCAATTTTTTATTCTGTGGATAAAGGTTTATCGTTTTGGCTGGTTTTCAGTTGATCTATTGCCCTTATTCTGCTAAAAAGATGTCCACTGCCTTTCAATCGTAAAATTAAAGCCTCACATCTGAAATCTCATGCTCTTATTCATATGTTAAAAATTCTAATATTTATCAATTCCATAGTTGAGTCATTGAATGATGATACTTGCTTTACATATACTACTAATATACTAGCCTTAAAATGCACGTAAGGCATGTGAAATCATATAAAATTTTGTTAAAAAATATAATGGTTATTGGAAAATGAGAAGAAAAAGAAGATTATGCAAAGGATGGATAATTTAGATTAGAGTGTTTTGTATTTTTTTTTTAAATTAAAAATGTAGAAACATAGAGATAGATATTGACTTTTTAATTCCTTGATGCTAATCATAGGCATTTTTCATATGCTTATTTTTCTAGGAAGTTAATGGTCAGATTAACGATAGAAAATGGTTGGTTTATACTAAGCATTTTGACAAATATTTTGTTTTGGTTGTATATAAGTTGTTAGAATCTATTACTTACAAAAGTTTGTTAGCGAACGAGGGATTATGTGATCTGAATTGTATCAGAGATAGGCTCAAACAACATGAAAACAATACTTAGCACATTAATGATATGTTTACTTTGAAATGAATTAATGAAATATGAGTAGGGCTAAATAATAATGAAACAATCAATAAAAGCTTACACAAAGCGATTATGAAAAGGGAAGACCAATTGAGGCAAGTGTTACATAGAATATTTTTCAGTCGTGAAATCTCTTGATACTCATAATTTGGCTTTTAGAAGATCTAATAAAGAGATATAAGGTTTTTCTCATTGGCAATCCTTAAATTTGAAGAATTATACTTGGTAGCGAAAGTATTTTTTATATAGAAAACGAACATTTAATTTTAAATAATTGAAAACATAACCTTAATGACTTAAATTTCTTTGCCAAAGTATTAACTTGATAAATTTTAATGATTTTGTTTCTTTCTCTCTCTACCCTCTTTCTCTTTCTTGTCCTCTATTAAAGCTCCTTTAATGGACCGTTTTCTTCCGATCACCTCCCTCTAGCTCTCGTCTATCGAAAACACCATAACTAACGACCAACTCCATCATGGAACTACAAGCCCCACCCAACCAACGCATGCACCATAATTTACCAGCCCTACATGGCCACAACCTCCACCAAAGCCTCCATAAATGACCATAACCTCCCCTTGAAACTCCGTAACCAACCACCACCACTTGTGACAAATTGACTTCATTACTTACCACCATGTAGGCTCCTAAAGTGTTTCAATTGCCTCAAAACCCACTACCAAGAGATGCTTGTCGATACCAGCACTAAATCCTCACCCCTACTTTGCCTGGAAATTGCTAAAGTTTCTCTTTAAGTTTGAAGATATAGATTTTAATTAGAAATTTGCTTCAGTGGTCCAAATTGATGTCCAAAATTTGAAGTGAATTTTGATTCAAAATTCTTGAGATTTTTGTCTAGGATCTGGACTTTTGAATATGTTAAATTGTTCAAAGCCCAGGGTAAGGGTTTTGGTTCGGCATCAAAAAATATATGTTATTGGTTTTGTTGATCCTAAAACGAGTAAATCAAAGATGAGATGAAGGATAATCCACTAACGGAGTAAGGTGGATGAGAAGGTGTAGACGGAAGGTTGCAGCAAGGAGGAAGTTCTAGAAGGAAGGTTGCAGCAAGGAGGGCGAGAGAGGAAGGTTGCAGCAAAACAAAAGTAGGAAGGTAGAAGTTGGTCCATTAATGGAGGTTTGGAGTAAGTTAGAGGATGAAGGTTGCAGCATGGACAAACAAAGTGGAAGGTTGTAGCATGGAGGAAGAAAGAGGAAGAAACACTTAACGAAAATCTAACGAAACTCTATCATTAAGGTTAGTCTTATAACTACACAAAAGTATAGGATCATTTCGTATTACAAAAAAAACTTTGGTTACCTAGTAGAAAATTTAAAACCTGAAGGTTATCAATGAGAAAAACCCATTACTATATCAAGATAGTAATGATAATTTCTTAGGATGGATTGAAATGATTGAGGAAATCGGTGTGATAATGCAACATCATGTTACATGCATTCAAAATCGTGACATTAATTATCATTATCTTGTGGTTGAAAATAAAAATGAATTGATTCTCCTTTTGGACCATAGTGTGACAAGCTCTATAATCAAGACTATCAAAGAGGCAAAATATTTTGCCATAATTCTGATTATACCCTGAATATTGCTCATCAAGAAAAAAATGACTTTAATCGTATGGTGTGTGAATAGGTCAAAAAATAAAATAACAATAGAGGAGTACTTTTTAGAATACTTGGAGATGAATGATAAATCATGATTGTGATGTTTTTATTGAACTATTAGTTGGACTGCGTGCTAACGCGCGTGCCCCCCCACTATGTTTATGTAATTGGTGGGATTATATTACGTGTTGTTTAATTAGTCGTACTTAGGTTGTGTAAATAGTCTATGCTGAACATAGCAAATGTATTAAGCCGGAATTATCTAATAAACATATTAAAGCAATGGAAAATGTCACCTATCTAAAATAATATTTAAGGCTACATTATAAAGGCCAAAGTATCTAACACATGACAATCACTTAGTTGTGTGAGTTTAGATCGAACCATAGGTATCTTTCCTCTTTTCCACGGGAAGTAAATTTCATAATTAAAAACATCATCATGAGATAGGTAAGCATTCACCTGACTTAGCATTTGATTTTCTTATGATATCAGGGTATTTTGTTTTTCAAAGCGACTAATATCATTAGTGATAAATCTATATGGTAATAAGTAAAAGTATAATGGAACAATAAAGGGGAAAAAAGATCTGCCGTTGGGGTCAAAGATCATCGTGACAATTTGGTAGTGTAGGCTAGTAATTCCATGGTGATGTGTTTGTATAGATTAGCATAATGCTCACAGAAGAGCGGTGCAAAACATAACATAGATAGATTATCATGTAGCTAGTAAATACACATTCCAAAATACATAATTGTTAAACCTATAGCGTTCAATGTAGGTGAAATCACATGAGACAAAAGGACAAGTGTAACAGTCCAAAAGTATATAACGCTCTAAAAAGGGCCTACGATAGACCTTAATGAGCGAGTATATACATACACGAAACTAAGCATACATAGTTTTTTTTATACACTCCTTTATGAAACACATGGTCGAAGAAGATGCAAAACCTTGTGTTTTTTAAAGGCTAATATAATTACAAGGTGTAGTTTTATCTAGAGGCTATGTCTATTTCGTTACTAAAAGCATAGTGCGGTCTCATACTCCTATTCGAGGACGACAGAATGGACTGTTCACTTAATCATCTTACTTGTTGATAGTCCAATAGTGGGACAAACTGTAGCAGCACCTCTTTGGTTCACACCTCACGCACATCTTTGGTTCGCACCTCACGCACCTCTTTGGTTCGCACCTCATGCAGCTCTTTGGTTCGCACCTCACTCACCTCTTCTGGCAAGTCCTTTAATTGATCCTGTTATGTGTAAGGTAGAATTTCAATGTTAAGTGGGTAGCCTTACAATGTTATAGTGCTATACGTGAGTCTACAGCTTGCGAACAATCAGTATTTTAAGTGGCTATCCTAGCAATTGTCTTTTAAAGTATCCCCTGAAAAGGCTGTGGAAAAGTTTAGGCCTAATCATAATGGTGGCCATACCATTTCTTGTTAGATAGAGACCTTTAAGTCTCCTTAGTTGTATTGACAACGACAAAAAAAAATCCTTCACACTGGCTACATATTGGTTCCTAATGATTATCGAGGGAAGAAAAATACCTGAGATAAACCATGTTATCGAAATATTCATTGGTGCCTTAACCAAAAACTTCTTGAAATAAGAATTCAAGATAAAAATGTGGGTTGGGCAGTATTTATTCGAGTTCCTTGTTGGAAAAAGTTGGGGTGCCAAGTTTGATTACCTAAAAGTCGAAGTGCTCGACTTAGTGTCGGAAATAAGTCACTTGTTACAGATAGTTCACCCAAGTCTTTAAAAATGATTTTCAAGAGTCAAATGTCAAAATTTAGATTAAGAAGTGAGCAAGACACATGCTGGATAAGCAGGCAAAACAGGCTGAAGTAAAGAAGTTTTGCAGCAAGGTTTTCCCAGATTATAGCAAGACACATGCCAGATAAGCAGTGATAAGAGGTTTTTAGCTTGTCGTTAAGGCACTAAGAACCACTTAGCAAACAATACTTATAATCTTAACGAGCGACTACTATGAACGTAGCAATGGCAAGTCAAGGGTCGAACCACAAGGAAATAAGAATTGACTAAGGTCTATTAAGTCTAAAATTACCTAAGTGAAGGGTATTTGGGGGTGTAAAGGATTGAACAATTATCAACTAACAACTAACTAAAGTTTGACAACTAATAATCAAGTAGAGAGATGAATATAATAAGGAAAACACTAGAGCTTTGGCTACTCGCCTGAACTCGGACACGACACGACACTAATGCACCTACGAAACTACAAAGAATAACATGCAAGGTTAAGTTTCCCTCTAAAGTATTTGAGTCGTCTCTCAAATGGTCCTCAAGAGTAATCAATTAATCAATCAACTAAATCCTCTCTCGAATGGTCTTTAGCCAATTGATTAAAAGATGCAATTTGCTTGGAAAACCCCTAATAAGGATCCTCTTAATTTCCATCCAATATCTTGGTATGGGAATTAAGTTGATTCATGGGAATGACAAGACAACAACAATCAATTAGGATTTAGGAGTAATTGAAATCTAAGCCCTAGCATAAACTTGATCAAGGTCTACCCTAAGGTGTCAAAACACCAAGATCAATGCATAATAGACATGAATAAAGTAATTACATGAACATCTTAATTAGCCCTAATCCATGCTTTCACCCAAACCCTAGATAAGGAACTACTCACTAATCATGGATTCAAAGCAAAAGAGACTAATAAAAGTAAACATGATTAATAAATCAATAAAATAAAGAAGAGAGGTTGAAAGAAAATTACTTGGATTGAATTGACAATTGAATCTTCAAAGTTGCAATATGACAAACTAAGAGTGTTTGAGTGTTAAGAGAGAATAATAATTGAGTATTAGAGTCTAAGTATGGTAAGTATGGAGAAAATCAAAGCAAAAACGCAAAAACCTATTTATAATATCCCATAAATGACGACGGTAAATCGGGAAAAAACCCGAATACATGTCGACACGTGCGTGTCCAAAACGACACGACTGTGTAGACCTGTTCTTCAGATTTCTCAAGTCTTCACAAAAGTTACTGCCTCCGTAGAAATTAGGCAACACGGGCGTTTTGATATGGACACGGCCGTGTTGGCCTGCTCTTCTCAAATCAGTGGGCAAGCAGATTAGGACTGTCTTCGTAGAAAAAGACCAACACGGGCGTGTTGAAATCAACACGGACGTGTTGACCTGCTGGTCAGCGGTCATCTCAACTTCAAACGATCATATCTCTCTCGTCTCTTATCGAATTTGGGCTTATGACCAGTTGTTGGAAAGTTATCGAAACGAGATAACACCTCCCACTAGAATAACCTTAATCCAATTTGTGGATCAAAAGTTATGTCCATTTGAAGTTAAAAAGTCCACAAGTAGTCTTCCAATGATCATATGACTTCAAAAACATGCTAGTTAGCCTGGAAATCATCCAAAAACAACTAAACAGATAATGAAGCGATAATATAATTCAAAGGTAGCAAAAACCATGCAATGCTAGGCTTAAATGCCCTAAACTACATGCAAGGACACTAAGAATGACCTACAATCAAGCACAATAAAGTGCTTATCAAGCATACAAGATGACTAAATCATTTCTTAAAACATTAGACATGCTGCTTCTCAGTCTCATTTGGTGAGTCATTTCTTGCTTTGAAGAAAAGTGAAAAATGATGAGAAGCCATATATAAGCTGAGGTTGGTAAAATATCGGGTTTATCATTATTTCGAAATGCTTGAAATGAATTCTGGAAAGTTCAGCAGATTTTGAAATGTCTCCCTTAACAATTTGTAAACTAAAATCACTATCCCCACTATTCAAAAAACCGGAAAATAAATCAGGCAAAACTAATCCATAATTTCTTTTACTAATCTGACTAAAGATCAAAAATTATCTTATTTGAAATGGGTTGTCAAAATATACACTAAAGTATCACTAACATTGAGATCAGTACGCAGCATGGCTTATCCTCATCTTAAAAGCAGGTAAGTTATAGTAAAAATGTAAAGATGAATCTCTTAAGTAATTAAAGATATAACTAAAAATTTCAAAGAGGGAACTAAACCATCTACTCCTAAAGCCTTTTTTTTAGTTTCAACAGTAAATCATAAAAAAACATTTAACAAATTACATCATGCAATCATTCTTTTTTCCTTTTTTTTAATTATGCAAAGTCAGTGATTTATCAAAGATTATGCCATAATTAGCGTCTAGAAAGAAAAATCAGCTACGACCCACTTCAACTTTAGATAAAATACATGATTGGTCGGACGCAGTCGCACGCGTTTACCCAAGATAATATTTATAAAACTGACTTTCCAACGCAATTAATGTAGGAGGTAGGTTGGGTCGAACCACAAAGGCATAGGTACTAAAATATGTGTAGTGAAATTTGTATCTAATACTTAATGGGAGAGCCGTGTTAAAAGTGTCATAGCTATTAGATTTCAAGCTCCCTAATAAAGATTGGCTTTGTCAATTTTATAAAATATTTGTGGCAATGATGCAAAGTCAAGAAAAGTGTTTATATAATGCATTTGTGGTAAATAAGGTAATTAAGAGATTGCAATCCAAGTCCACGTGTATTAACGCCACCGTAGAACCGGTTAAAAGGAATGATGTCATATGTTGAAATTTTAGAGATGAAGGCTTTACTTCTAGTATGACTAATCCTATATACACGAGCTAAGTGCAGTTTTGCATATAAATATAATAGTTACTTGGAGGGAGAAGAAAAGGAAGATTGTGGAATAAGGGAGAATGGGAAAAACTGTAAGTTTATTTCGAGTGTTTATATAAATCATTTCAAAATTTGAAGCTGGAAAAACTGTTAAGTATAGTGAAAAAATTGTGCCATCCAATCATTTAAAAATATATATACATATTGATTTTTGGCATCCTGCTCATATTCCCTTATTGCTAAAGAATTGCACGTGAGATGGATGTAGAGCCTACTCTTCCTATAAAGCGTCGTGTTAAAAGAAAAATATTTTGATGAAAATAATCAAGAGGATGCATCAAATTAGTCGCCTGATCGAAGAACTATTTCGGCTTGAATGTTTTGGTTGTTGCTGGTAACTTAATATAACAATTATTACCTCTTTGAAAAGCATATTTAAGCAATTGAAAACTTTTGAAACTATTTTTCGTTTTTGTTTGATCAAAACAAGTTAAAATCATTGGATGGAAAGGAATGGAGAGGTTGTTGTGTTACTTTTTACTCCACGTTTTCGCATGGTTATCCATTAGATGTTGATTGAAATAGCTTTACTTGTACTCATATTTGAACGTGTCAAACATTCTTTGCCAAATAAAATTAATGCCAGGCTTTGAAATTCTTGAGTTTGTCAAATTTACAAATTGCGAACCATGTGCTTCAATCGCTTATAAAGTATTTATAACAATTCGAGTAATTGTGACATCAGTAGCACGAAGTTTTTCAAAGCTATGGTGAAAATATATTGGAGGTCTTCAATGTCTCACAAACGGTTTAATGAGCTTGCAATTTTATCGACTGAGAAGAAAATTCTAAAATAAAATAAAGTTGATACTATAATTAATGATTTTGAATCTCGGAAATTCTCAAAACCCATTTTTAGTGATTCTGTAAGACTATGTATCGAATGATGGCGTATGGGTTTCTTGAACAAGTTTTTTTTGCACAAGTTATGAGTAAACATGTGTGGGCTTGAACAACGAAGTAACTTAATAGCATTGATATTATATGTGTTTCTTTTCTTTTATCATACATATTTTGTTATTGACAGGGGCATTAACTACTATTTTTCCTAGGGCACCAAAATGATCAAGACCGGGACTAACTATGTGGCATACCTTATGTCAAGAGTATGAAGGAAGATGAAAACTTCAAACTATATGGCATAGGTTTGTTCTTCCAAACTTATTTAAGTGAGTATTGTTCGGATTAGTTTAGTTAGTTCAGTTCAGTTACGTTCCATTCACTACTACAAAAATGGCCTTGGAAACCGGTCAAAAATGGTCTTGGAAACCGCACCCCAACCGGTTTACATCTAAGAGGTGTCAGAAGTTGAGAGACCTAGCTAAAAACCGGTTTCAGAAATAAACTTCTGAAACCGGATATCTCTCTCCACGCGTGTCTCATGTCAATTTTAATTTAATTGATAAAAAAACCTAAGAAACCAGTTATCTCTCTCCACACGTGCCTTACCCCTAAATTCTAGGAAACCACCCTGACAGATAACCGGTTCCTTAGATTTTTTTTTTATTTTTTTTTTAACATTTATATCTGGTCTCTCTACTCGTCCCTTTCTTCTAATCCTGCCTCCTTGCTATACATACGTCTCATAGCTGTGAGCTGACGCTTTATATTCAAAGCCATCAATTTTTTTTGGCTTTCCTATATACTTATAAATTACAACCTGCTTCGTGCTATATACATTGTGCGCAAATTAAATACAAACATCAAAGAAGATTGAACGTCTAATTTCCAATTGATTAAATTCAGCTTCACGTCAAATGTATTGTGCTATATCGATATCCAAAAATAATTCCTAAAATAATAGTACTTGTATAATATCCAAAATAATGATGCAAGTTAGTGCTTAAATATCTACCACGATCACTACTATCTGAATATATATTCTAAATAACTAACTTTCAATTGTTGTCGTTGTCTTCTAATTCCTGATCACCATCTTGTGTTTGCCGAAAAAGATATGTAACCCACATATCTTGCATCTTTTCAATCATCTTTTGTGAATAATTGTCGGGAGCTCCGGAAAAGTACTACAAAACAAAGCCATGATAAAGAAGTTAATTTGAACTCTACTAATATAATCAAACTATTACATACACAATTTATAATCAAGCACAATTCTAAAAAGTATAACCATGCTTGCATCTAATGCTCGGTATTTTGGCATAAGGAAAATACTACCCGCGAAAAAATTGCACAGAGGCCATCTACATAAACAATAACCCACAAGAAGAGACTAACCCTCATAAATTCAGACAAGAAATCTAGAGACGTCGACCTACAAAATGGTCTGAAGCCAAGCAAACATTGTATATCAGTTTAGCATAACAAAGAAGAGAGCAAACCTAATATGATTCCAGACTAAACATCTAGAGACATCAAACCACAAAATAGTCCAAAGTTGAAACACTGGATGATAAATCCACTTATGGGAAACCATTGGATTTCAAACGAAGGAAACTACTCACCACAATTAAAACAGTAAAAGGGCAACTGTTTGCAGATGAATTAACAAAAAGACATCAATTCATTTGCAGATGAAATGCTTTGTCGCAATTGTAAATGGTAATTGAAGTTGATTTCCAGAGTTATGAGTTACTGTGTTTTTATTTTAAAGTAAAGTTTTCTTTCAGCAACAGTAGAAGCAACAATTGGAAATGGCATGTCGTGTAAACACTCGTGTTGTATTATCTTCTCAACTGTAGGGCCATGCGGGGGGTGTCATGCAAGGGGGTGTGAAGGGGGTTTGTGCGGGGGGCGTGCAGGGGGCTACAAGGGGGTGTGCAGGGCCATGCGGGGGGTGTCAAGCAAGGGGTTGTGCAAGGGGTGTGAAGGGGGTTGTGCGAGGGGCGTACAGGGGGTGAAAGGGGGTGTGCAGGGGTGTGGAGGGCCATGCGGAGGGTGTCAAGCAAGGGGGTGTGAAGGGGGGCCTGCGGGGGGCGTGCAGGGGGATGCAAGGGGGTGTGGAGGGCCATGCGGGGGGTGTTAAGAAAGGGGGTGTGAAGGGGGCTGTGCGGGGGGCGTGCGGGGGGCTGCAAGGGGGGTGAAAGGGGGCTGCAAGGGGGGTGTGCAGGGCCATGCAGGGGGTGTTAAGAAAGGGGGTGTGAAGGGGGTTGTGCGGGGGCGTGCAGGGGGTAAAAGAGGGCTGCAAGGGGGGTGTGCAGGGCCATGTCGGGGCTGTCAAGTAAGGGGGTCTGAAGGGGGTTGTGCGGGGGCGTGCAGGGGGTAAAAGGGGGCTGCAAGGGGGGGGTGTGCAGGGCTATGCTGAGGGTGTCAAGCAAGGGGGTGTGAAGGGGGCTGTGCGGGGGGGGGGCGTGCGGGGGCGTGGAGGGGGCTGCAAGGGGGATGTGTAGGGCCATGCTGGGGGTGTCAAGCAAGGGGGTGTGAAGGGGGCTGTGCGGGGGCGTGCAGGGTGTTATAGCTTGCTTCCCCTGAAGATGTAATAACAATAACAATAGCAATAATATCTCAGCAGCAATATACCCAGCAGTTAATGAAGCATAAACACACAAGGACAATAAGGAATAGAGGGAAGGCAGGGGAACCAATTCAATAATATAAGTACAAAAGTCCAGCATCACATATAATTTCCACTTCGTCGTCTACTTAATGAGTTAAAAGTTACCTCATCAGGAATACTTGGTCGTCTACTATCTATAGTCTCGATCATGTAACGATACACATAATATCCACAATCCTTCGAGTCTTGTATTTGACGAGGACACTATCATAATCAAGTTCAAACAAATAAATGTGTTTTCAAATATAACATAGCTTTTTGAAGTGAAATATAATGTTTAGGTGTCATGTTCGTAAAATATACATTACACATACCTTTTGATCCACCTAATCTCGGGATTCTTTTTGATCTTCTTGATATCCTTTCGATAAAGAGCGCTGAATTTCTTAATGGCCCTATGAAAAAAAGTTGACCTTATTACATGCAAACTATTCTAATAAGAAGGTATTTGAAATGTAAGTGAACGACTAGTCACATACTCATTAATGGTCCGTTGGGCGAATTCACGGCTCTCATTTTCTACTCCTGCCGTATCAAGCCAAAAAACTATGCCATTCCAAGGACTAATTGCAGCTAACATCCAATGGAGACTGTACATAACTTATTAGTAATGACTACAATGTAATGATATAAGATCAATAAGATATATTTTAAAAACTTGTACAAATATTACGCTTACTTTTCATTGTAAGGTGCAAAGAATAACTGATGACGATTCTTGCCTTCATTGCACCCAAAAACACGACACATTTAATCAGATCTATTTCCTTCTTCAGTTGGGGTCAATGGAGAAAGATAACTAGGATCACAAAATCCATACATCCCCGATATGCCATCATTTTGGCACGATTCGCTCAAGTACCTTACCAAATAATTAGAATGAATTTATGACATCATTGAAAAAATTTCGATAAAAACATAATTCACATACGTAATGCAACACATACTTCATAAATATCAATATGTGAGCTGATCCGATCTCTTTTTGGTAGCACCAATCCAACAAGTCTTCATAATCAAAACGAACTTCTTGTTCATTGTAAAACACATTGTCCGAGATGGATAATATGATGTTTCTTCGCATCTTTCTCATCCCTATAGCTTCTTTCCTTAAAGCTATCAACAAAGCAGAAGTCACCTTGGCACGATCCTTCTCAGTGATGTGATACTTTTGAACGGATGATGTTTTTGATGATGGCGATCGTGGGCTAAAGGTATTTGTCGTATGCTTAATAGACGTATAAACAACACAAAGATAAAATTAGGTCGAATTATTACAAATCAAACAATATAGCAAACTCTATGTCATGTTGTTGGAAGAGGGGGGGGGGTGTTGAAAGAGTATACCTCACTATAAGGGAGAGGCCCTGACTTTTTCTTTAAATGTCCTTGCACCATCTATTACAAGAGAAAGGATGGTCAAACACACAGACAATATCTAACACCAAGTATATTAGTTTATGAAGTATATATTGTATAATGTAAAACAAACATGAATACCTTTGTCTTTGGAAAAAATAAGTGCACCGGCCAAGTAACAAAACCATCTTTGGCTTGGCAAACATAATCGTACTCCTCAGTAGGATACGAAAAAAGGTGCAGTTGGCACAATATCTTCGGTAATAGAAACTCGGCGCGTATCTACTGGCAAAGGGGTGAAATGGTTCTTGGTTACTTCTGTCTCACTTGCTATGTACACTTGTCCAATTGCGACAATCTGTATTTCTTT
The DNA here is from genome assembly GCA_947645195.1 of Patellifolia procumbens. Classification (NCBI taxonomy): domain Eukaryota; kingdom Viridiplantae; phylum Streptophyta; class Magnoliopsida; order Caryophyllales; family Amaranthaceae; genus Patellifolia; species Patellifolia procumbens. The sequence goes on from CANSGD010001315.1 coordinate 158,663, forward strand.
GTCAACTTCGATTCCCAAGCAACAATCATGCATATCCTAGTTCATAAATCAATATTAAGAAACAAATAATCGAAGTAAAAAAAAAATGATAAATGTACTAAAACCACTAATTTAAAAGCTTAAAACTGTATGAGTCTCTACAAATTTAGTTTAGAAAACCATGAACCTGCAGCCATTTTATGAGAACATGGGCTATCGATCATTAGTGTGAAAGGATTTTAATGTTCAGAAGTAGCAAATGTGTGCTGCTGTGCTGCGTAAATGTAATACTTTCAGATTTGTCAAGGGTTTAGACAACATTGCGGTATCATATCCCTATGTGAAATGCTGGTGTTAGATGTCAGAAATAATTGGTGTTGTCGTGGTGTTGAATGTTTGTATAACTTTCCTTACTCTCCATTTCATTTTTAATCTATTTCTTGGCAGTTACCCTGCGCATGATAAGCTTTGGATATGATAACCATTGGGCATAGAAAGATGCTCGCTTTGATCAGGAGGTAGTTGTATATCCCTTACTTTGTATTTTTTTTTAATATGCGACTCTGTAGCAGTCTCCTACGGTCTTACTCAACATCATACTGCTTTACTTTAAGTCTTGAGAATTAAACGAGCTCAAGGCTTTTCGTCATGCTACCTTGTGCTCAAACTAGTTAACTATATCATTGTTAAAGGTTAAGTTTGGCTGTCCCCTGGTGACTAATGGTTTCTTGTGGAGGGTGGGGATCGTAGACCAGCCTAATCAAGGGTTCCTGCCAAGTCTGGTTTTTTGAAAAATGTTTTTATTTCAAGAAGGAATAACAAGAAAAGCTTGTGGTGAGTATCAAGATGACAATCAGTTTTTGGTAGCTTTTTCTATACAATGACGCCCATAAATCATAATTATGAATATCATGGATGAGTGAGGCTGACAGTAGACACTTGAGAAAGATTAGACAGCAATAAGATGATAAATCAACACAATTATAACTATAACAAATATGACCAACTAGTGTCGCTTACACCTTTCTTTTCTCAGGCATCTAGAATAGTCCGTTGCCACATGTCCCTCTAAACTAGTGCCACGTAAGTCAGAAGAGGAACATTTCTTGTTAGAAAAAAGTAAACAGGTGAAGAGCATCCCGATTCCAGACCTCTCAACCTATTACTTTGAAGCACAATATTACAGAAATTATATATCCTAATTAACAAAAAGGCCCAGACTTATATGGTAAATGTCACTACTTAAGAGGTATACAAATATATTGAAACCCTAATTATTCCCATTTCATTCTCTCATACAGAAATTATATACCCTTTTTAACAAAAAGGCCCAGACTTCTGCTCAAAAAATGTTTCTTTTCAAGAAGGAACAACAAGAAAAGCAGCAAGATCCCAGTGAGTTGCAGATTTTCTTTCAAGAAGGAACAGCAAGATCCCAGTGAGTTGCAGATTTTTTTCAAGAAGGAACAGCAAGATCCCAGTGAGTTGCAGTTTTTTTTTTCATGCTTAATTCTCCTATGTGAAATGCTGAAATCCCATCTAATATCATTTTATTGTAACTATAATCAAGATCTACCTATGTGAACCTATGTGAAACAAGAAGCACTCAATAACACAGTAGCAAGTCAGGTAGTTATAAATTGCAGGTGTTGCAAAGAATAGCAGCAAGAAGCCCTATAAATCTCCTATGTGAAAGTGAAATTGCAGGAAGTAGTGATTTAATACCTCGGGAAGAATATACTCGTTAATAGGCTGACTTTCATAACCTTGCTTGCTCGAAGGATCATGGGCAATAGAGAGATTGGGTTGCTGAGAGTGAAGACTATCGTAACCAATCTCTTTCGAAGGAACGCGAGTGGCAGAGGCTTCCTAACATTGAGGAAGAAAGTTATAGCCGGCCTCGCTCGAAGGAATACGGGTGATTGAGGGTTGGGGCTGCTGATTTGGCAAAGGAACAATGTAGGGTTCAGGCCCTTCCTCTTGGTTACAAGGCTGACCTTGAGATAGATTTTTAGGACTTAAAAAACCGGAGGAATTTTCACCAAACACGTCATTACCTCCAAATAATAGCTGAGTGAACGATCCCCCTCTAGTCCCTTGTCCATTAAATCCTTGATTACCAAAAGAAGCTCCTTGGCTGCCCATACCACCAACTCTACCTCCTAAATCTCCATATTGCCAACTACTAAATGGGCCACCCACTTGACCTCCAAAACTCCCAAATTGGCTAGCACCAGCTATAAATTGTTGCATTTGCTCTTGGTTTAAAAAGGACATCATGAGACCTCATACTACTCATTTCAGCGCGCAATTGGCTAGGTGGTGTTGGCCTACAAAACCCAAAATACTCTGTGTTTGTAATGCCTGATCCAACCCCCCTAACACGTCCACCATGCTCAGGCTTTTCGAGAGCTCTTGCCAAAATATCATCCCTAGAACTGTCTAGCACAAGTTCACCTCTTTGAGATTGTGACTTCAGTGCATTCTAAAGATAATGAAAAAAAACAAAATCAAGTGAGAGAGCATAAGATATTAAAACTCAATTTCAGAGATGTGAAGAGGAATCAGTCTTACGATTGCTTGAGCAATTTTATCATCAATTGGATTATCAAAGATGAAAACTCCATCTTTGACACATGAATGAGCTCTAATCCACATCTCATGTCGAGGAACTTAATCAACATGGATCCCTTTGCGCAACAGTTCTTTTTCCTAGCATTACACAAAATCATATTTAGTAGTTTTGATAGTAGCTATAAGCATAATAAAGATTATATCATCAAACTTACAATCTCCTCTTCGTAGTACTGGTACCCACGGGAGCCTCCTCGGTAACTTGAGTTTTTTTTACGTGCTCTTGCTCGACTTCTTTCACTCAACTCCTTTGAATAGTAAATAGGGCAGTTACAAGTGAAACATAAAAACAGTGATGCAAGGTTCAGAGTGCACTAAAATGTTCATGCTCCTATTAATGCTCATGTACAGAAAAGATAAACTATGATCAGAATACATAAATGTCTGACAAAACTAATACCAGGAACTTTTGTGTTGTATACATTTCCTTGAATTTGTCCCAAGTCGATTGAAGAATCCAAGGATATTTCCATGGCGGCCTTTTCCTTATCCTTCCAGACGTCTTATGATACAGCCACCAGTTTCTTAATCTTGTCTTGAAAGCTCTCCATCGATCAACAGCTCGAGATAAGATCCATCGTCTACGCTCTTTTAGTATTGAGAATCCTTTCTACACATGTATTTTTTTTTTAATGAAGTCAATACAATGCTAGTAAGCAACAATCAAGATGGCACTTATGAGCAATATAAGCCTAGAACAGCGTATCTAAATTAAATGAAGATGCTCAGTTACATGAACATTATCTAAATTAAATAGCAGTAGATGCTCAGTTACATGCTCAGTAGATGAGAAACTAAGTAGCAGTTGATGAGAATTTAAACGAATGGCATATCTACATTAATTAGCAGTAGTATGATGAGAAACTGGTGACTGTCCGAGCAGTAGATGCTCAGTTTCATGCTCGATTACTTATGTAGATGCTCAGTTACAATGGAACATGAAATAGTATAGTTGACAATTGGTGACTATAGATGCCAATAGATGCTCAGTAGATGCTCGGATAAATGCTTACTTTTGTAGATGCTCAGTTGTAATGGAGTATGTCTGAGCAATTTTATAATGAGAAACTGTTGAATGTCGAAAAAATGGGTTATGTTGAAGCAGTGAAGGCATAATTGAAGTTCTGAAGGCATATAGAATATGAAATTCATGCTAGGGTCTTCTATGCAGCAGTGTGTTCAACGTGAAATTTTTTCACACATGAATAGCTAACTTAAAGTTTTTGCAGCATCCATTAAGATGGCTTATGAGGAATATAAGCCTAGAACAACATATCTAAATTAAAAATATGTCATTAGAACAACATATCTAAATTAAAAATGTGTCATATAGTTCCTCCCATAGGGACTCCGAAACATCTTTCCATTTCCTATAGGTGATACAGACTCGTTCTCGAACAACCACACCGACATAGCAGGAGAAAGTGAATCGGTATAAACCGCATGGAGTTCTACGAGTTGGATGCCACTCCAAAGGAATTTTTGTTCCATTTTGAATAGCCTTCCCCACATTAGCAAGCACAGTACGACCCCTCTTGTCATCACGTCTCTCCTTTTCAGCCTCGGAATCTTCAGAATCTAAGGTTTCATCACCTCGAGAGGAGCATGCTTGTTGTCTCTTATTTGCCATATACCTACAAAATTTCAAATAAAGAAGTTATTAAAACAATTATGCAATTAGTGAAATGAAAGTAACTTAAAAGGCAAATTTAGATTGCCATCATGAATGGTACGAACAATTGTAACTAAAACATTATTGTTGTTACCTTTTCACTATAACAAGAACATAAAATTCAAAACGAGAGAAAATAAGTAAAAGAACATCAACAACCTCAATTGTTTTTACAACGACGACGCTTCCGAGTCTTACCCTTATTAAGACTATCGTCTACCCAATCGCCTTCCTTATGGTCATCACGTACATATGTTGAGGAATCCTCAGTCTCATCGTCAAAGACAAGTTCATTCTGGAAACTTTTAGTTGATGGACTTTCTTCCAACTCAACTTCCTCTTCATAATCATCAATGTCATTTCGAGATCTTGGTGTTATGACAATGGATCTCCTCTTATCGGTGGGATCAGTCATTTTGCTTGTCTAGCTAATATGTACGGATTTTCCTTATGACCAAGCTTTTGAAGGTTAACCAAAGTGAACCCTACCGCATCAACATCGACTCCGGCATGGGAATCAACCCAATTGCATCTAAAAACTGGTATTGAAAAACCAGAATAATGTAACTCGCAAATCTCTTGAATGACCCCGTAGTATATCAACTTACTAGACACGGGACGCTTGTCTTTAGCACTAGAAAAATGCGTAGCCACTGCTTCGGTTGTTACCCCACTATTTCGCATAGTACTATTTTCATCCTGACCCGAGGTGTAGAATGTGCAGCCATTGATGACGTATCCTGAATAAAAAGAAGCATTGAAATTGGGTCCAGAAGCTAAACTCTTCAATCGATCAGAGATACGATGTGATGAATCTTCAAGTTCTCTCATAACTTCATATTTCAACCAAGTGCTGAATGTCTTGTGATGTTCGCTTAGTATCGATTTCTCACTTGCTTTTCGATTGCGTTGCCTTAAGTGAGATTTGTGTTGATTCACATAAGGAGCAACTTCATCCTCTTGAGCTAGAATATAGGTGTGGGCCATGTGCCACTGATCAGGATGCAAATCGAGTTGCTTAGAACCTAATGTCCCTTTTCCTTCCATCTTTCCACTATGTCGGGACGTTGGAAGCCCAATCGTCTTTGCATTTCCTAGATATTCACTACTCAATGCAACAACATCTTCATAGAGGGCGCGCTCGGCAATACACGCTTCGGGCCTAAAGTGATTCTCAACATATCCCTTATAAGTTTTCATTTGCCTTTCAAAAGAATATTGGTTTCTCACATAGACAGGACCACAAAATCTTATCTCTCTCACTAAATGAATAGTCAGATGTATCATGACATCAAAAAAAGATGGAGGGAAATACATCTCTAATTGGCACAGAATGACGACAATTGATTTTGCCAAAGAATCCAAGTCTTTAGGATCTATGACTTTGTTGTATATTGCAATGAAGAAAAAACACAATTTGGTAATAGCAAGTCGACCATTTTTGGGCAAAACAGAACGAATAGCTAAAGGTAATAAGTGTTGCATCAAAACATGACAGTCATGAGACTTGAGACCAACAAGCTTTAAATATTCCTTAGAAACAAGACTGCGAATATTTGAAGAATAACCCTCGGGGACCTTCACACCTGCCATACACTCATAAAATTCTCTCTTCTCTTTCCTCGATATTGTATACGCCGCCGGAGGTAAATATTGTCTATTGTTCTTTTCAACAACGCGGAGTTCTTGTCTAATCCCTATATCCTTTAAGTCACCTCTAGCATTTTCACCATCTTTTGTCTTTCCTGGGATATTCTGTAATGTACCAACTAAGCTATCACACACATTCTTCTCAATATGCATTACATCTAAAGAATGTCTAACAAAGAGGTCTTTGCAATAAGGCAAGCGCCAAAACTGAGAACATTTCTTATATCCGCGCTTAGGAAGTTTGGATCCATGGTTCTTTTCAAAGATAGTCTGGATGTCTTTGACTTTTTCAAACACCTCCGCACCTTTCAGCACTCTAGGACGCTCCCTAAATTCTTGCTTCCCATTAAACACCTTTTTCAGCTTACGGTAATGATGATCACTCGGCAAAAAACGACGATGCCCGAGAAATATATCCTTTCTAGAATTCTTTAGCCATTGTCCTACTGTACCATCCTCACATATGGGACAATGTGTTTTTCCTTTCACAGTATACCCAGAAAGATTACCATATGCCGGGAAATCCTGAATGGTCATGAATAACATTGACCTTAGGTTAAACGTATCCTTAAGATATGCATCATACACTTCTACGCCTGTTTCCCATAACATTTTCAAATCATCAATAAGGGGTGCTAAGTACACATCAATGTCATTACCAGGTTGATGAGGGCCAGATATCAATAAAGAAAGCATCATATACTTTCTTTTCATGCTCAATGAAGGATTTAGGTTGTAGGTCACCAAAATTACTGGCCAAGTACTGTAAGTGGTTCTAAGGGACCGAAAAGGATTCATACCATCAGCAGACAACGCAAGACGTAGGTTCCGTTCTTCTTTAGCGAAATCAGAATATTTTGTATCAAGGAACCTCCATTGCGGGGAGTCAGTAGGATGCCTAAGTTTTCCATCCTTAATACGACTTTCACCATCAAAATGCCAAGTCAACTTCTATGCATCTCCAGCTTTCGAAAAAAGACGTTTCAATTTTGGTATAATAGGAAAATACCACAAAACCTTAGCCGACACTCCTTCCTTTTTCTTGTATCGTGAGGCATTGAAAATAGGACAATGATTTAATAACTCACTCATTACGATATAATATGCAATCATTGGGACAAGCATGAATTTTCCCATAAGACAAGCTCATTGCGTATAATATCTTTTTTGCCTCATAGGTCGTACTTGGAAGGACATTATCACACGGGAGCATATCTTTCACTAATTCAAGAAGTTCAGTAACACCTGTGTCGCTCAAACCATGACTTGCCTTCAAATTGTATAACCTAAGTACACTTGACAATCTCGTATACTTTTTACAACTCGAGTACAAAGGCTTTTCAGAATCAACTAATAGTGTCTCAAATGTAGCGGGATTTTCATCAAACTTATCCTGAGTTGCATGAAACATGTCCTCTAACCTATCACCTTCACAACTAGTAGAACTTTCAAACCTACTATTCCTAGGAGTATGTTCCTTAGTTTCACCATGCCAAATCCAACAAGTGTAAGTTCTATCAAATGCCGATTTGCTCAAATGATTAAGTATCTCATCAACTCTTTTATGCAAAAAATTATGACACTTAAAACAAGGACAAGGTAACCTAGAACGACCCCCGGAGTTCTTAACAGCAAAATTGATAAACTCTTTCACTCCTGCTATATATTGCGGATCACCCGGTTTTGACGTCGATATCCAACTACGATCCATTTCTACAAAGCAACAATTTAACATAAAACAAAAATCATATCATATTCACATTTGTGCTAAGGTACATAAAAGTCCATTCACAACCTTTGGGTCCTTATCACTCCAACCTAACCCATCCTTGAACAATTAACCTCATTAGTGAATACAAACTTACTAATCAGTTTCAAGGAAAAATTTGGCAGCATTTTCCTATAGTTCTCCAAATACACGATGTAAATACCAATATTATTTACATATGTACCCAAAGAACATTATAGGAAATTCAATACCGAATATTTCCATCAAACTGCTTAGTAAGTATGTATTCACATCCTAAGTGTAAGTTAATTATTCAAGGACAGTCCCAAATCGGGGACTATTCAGAGTCTACTCCTAATAAAAAAATACTAAACGGGTACTAGGTCGATAAAAAAAGTATATATACAAGCTAACACACAAGTAACATGGATAATTGGTAAAGATCAGTTACATGCTAACACATAAACAATATTAATTAAAACACTCGAGAGGAACTATGGATGCGGAAATTGGCGCACCTAACTAAAACGCGAACAAATAGTGACCCAACGTACTAGCAACACCGGAAAACACCTGGAAAAAAACCATAGTCACGTCTTTTAGTAATAATTCAAGACATTAATGCTCAAATGTTTACATTGACAAGTGTGAAAATTCAAAGTGTATTAATTGTAGTGACACGGAGGGGGTATAAGTTTTTATGTATAATGTTTCAATATTTTTTTTCAAAGTTTCTCCAAATTACTTTTAGATAATCAAACATATAAACGGTCAAAGTTATCCTTCGAATACAGTCATTTCCCCTCCACCTACTGCCTACTGCCCCTTCACCTCTCTGAGTGTCACCCACCCCTGCTGCCCTCCCCGTCCTCCACCGCCGCACACCCCTGCTGCCCCTCCTCTCCACCACTGCCACCCACCGCTGCTGCCCCCCCCCCTCCACCACTACTGCCCTTCCCCTCCCCCTGATCCGCCAATGCCACTCAGCCCTGCTGCCCCTCCACCACTACTGCCCTTCCCCCTCCACCACTACTGCCCTTCCCCTCCACCTCCGCCACTGCCACCCAGCCCTACTGCCCCTCCCTCTCCACCACTGCCACCCACCCCTGCTACCCCTCCCTCTCCACCAATTTCTCAGCTTATGAAAACCCTGTCAGTGTATGGGTGCAAGAAACTAACTGTTCTCAACTTTATGATGATAAGTAATACTCATGTTGAATATGGAATTTGGTCCATGTGGATAGTGCAATGCATATTTTATCACAAGTTGGGGTCTTTAATATTCTTTTTAATAAGATACCTTGGGACCACTTCACTCAATAATAGATCCAATGAATTTGCCATTAAACCATTACTATATATATGCAGCCAAAAGGTCACCTTCTAATTTATTCATCCTAAATCAATTCAGTACCAAAGATTCATGCCATTGAGATGTCCAGAACAAAAATACGCATAACCATGGAAGTGCAATAAAAAGTCACCCTAATATTATAAACTAATATGAAAATTTTAGGGTAAAATCAAAACCGAAATTCGTGTATCTGTTGTGGAATTTTATTGTGTGAATCATGTAGCCATAATCAATCCTAATACAAGCATTACTCAGTTGATTGACTCTCAATCTCAAAAAACGAATACAAGAGAAATTATGAAATTATTAACAGATAATGAAGCACATAGCACAGACATAGCCTGATATTAATCCTCAATTCACAGATAATAAAGAAAAAAGCGCAATTTGATTCGAACTATAAGGTTAAGATTTCGACCTACCCTGTTACGCGGCGTCCGAGAGCTCCCCGCTAAGAAAACTCAATTGATTGATTCGAATTGTGCTTGGTCAGCAATTGAATTGCGCTTTGTCTGCAATTGTCGCCGGCGTTGGTTGGCGGCGAGGTTGATAGCGGCGAGGAACAATTATTGCTGTGGTGAAGAGGTTGAATTGTGCTGTGAGAGAGATGGCAATGGAACAGTTAGCCTAATGTCGTGTGATTTTTAATTTTTTTAAAAATTTATTTATTTAGATAGGTTTTGTGCGCTAGCTGCTATATCATTAACCCTTCAAAAAAAAACTGCCATATCAATAAAATATTAATTAAATAAAACAAAAAAATACCTAAGAAACCAGAGAAAGGGCCAACGCATTTCTTAATGTAATTTAAGTGCGAAATTTTGTTTCCCGCCATGTACCTGAGAGACCACATATTAGGCAAATATGGTTTCAGAATGTGAGAAACCACTTATTTCATCAAACACATGCCATATATTTGGTTCCTTTGACGTTTTTTGTAGTAGTGATTCAGTCCAATTCAGTCTAGTTTAGTTTAACTCGATTCATTTCAATTCAATTCCATTTGTTACTTGACCATTTTCGTTGATATTATATAGTTAATTTAGTCGCAAATGGTGGTAGTTTGAAAGAAAAAGTGCTTTATTAGGTGGTTGTTTTGAATAATATGTTTATTAGTTGGTTTTCCCAAAAAAAAAGGATCTTTATTTGGTGGTTTCGGACAATTTTACCGCACTATTATTATTATTATTATTATTAAATCTTATCATTATAATATGAATAATTAAATAAATTTTATTATTAGGATGATCATTAAGTACGAACATATTATTATGAAAAATTGGTGCCAGCAACACCAACTACTCGTTTGGTGCATAAAACAATATTAATTAAAGAAGGTGCAGTGATGCACAAAACAAACTCTATGTGATGGGTGCACCAAACAACACAACAACATTTTGCCTTGAGCGCTTCTATATGGTGTTTATGTTTTTTCGTACCCATCACATAAAGTTTGTGTTGTACGTCCATCACAATATTCATTTGTGTTGTTTTGTGCACCCATCAGGTCATCACATAGAGTTTGTGATATGCACTGCAACTTCTTTAGTTTGTGTTATTTTGTGCGTCAAACAAGTAGTTTGTGTTGTTGATGCGTAATTTTCCTGTTATTATTTATGATAATTTATTATTATATATGATTATTATTATTATTAATTAATGTTTGTCATATTAGATTTTATTAATTTGATATTATTATTACTATTATATTTTATAATTATTAATAAATACTAACTAAATTATTATTATCATCATTATTACAAACACTTGTCTTGGATGGTTTATCCATGAGTATATGAATAGACTGCATGTAACTTTTATGTTAAAACTTGAGGTTTGAAAATTTTAACACTTTACACGCTATGATTTAGATTTAATATATGTGTACACCATCTATCTCAAGACTTACTCTATTATTAATTATTAATTATTAATTATTAAATATTTATTATTATTAATTATGGTTATAACTATTAATTATTTTTTACCATTATTATTATAATTATTATTTTATAATTTATGGTATTATAAATTTATTATTGTTTATCTGTCATGTATTATTAATTGTAATTTTTTTTTGTCAAAAATACCTAATATAATGGGCATTATTGGTTTAACCATATTTTCTAATTTTTGTGAAAAATAAATACATATATATATATATAACCAGTTGGTTTCACTACCAAAACCATTTTCCGGCCAAAAACATTACGATTGTTTTGCCCATAAGTAGTTTTCAGCCCAATTGATTGTATTTAACCCTGGATTTATTCAAAAAAAACTCACACCATTCAATTTACCCTTCCGTTTATCATCTTCAATCCTCCAAGCTGAATAAATCAATTTTCTACCTTCCCTCTATCATCTTCAATCCCCCCCAAGATTTGGACATGTTTTATTAGTTAAGAAGGTTTGAGTTTATCAATGGAAGGAAGGAAGAGGTTGAAGAAAAAAAAAAGAGAGAGAGAGAGAAATGAGACAAATGAATAAAATAAAGTTAGAAAAATTGATATAAGCACTTTATTGTGCTTAATTTTAAGTCATTTTTAGTGTCCTTGCATGTAGTTTAGAGCATTTAAGCCTTGCATTGCATGGTTTTTGTCACATTTGAGTTATATTGTCGCTTCATTATCTGTTTAGTTGTTTTTGGATGACTTCCAGGCTAACTAGCAGGTTTTTGACGTCATTTAATCATTGGAAGACTAGTTGTGGACTTTTGAACTTCAAATGGACACAACTTTTGATCCATAAATCAGATTAAGGTAATAGTGGAAAGTGTTAGCTCGTTTCGATAGCTTTCCAACGACTACTCATAACCCCAATTCTGATTAAAGACGAGAGAGATATGATCGTTTGATGTTGAGTTGTCCGCTAACAAGAAGTCAACACGACTTCAACATGCCTGTGTTGACTTCAACACACCCGTGTTGGGATTTTTCCATGAAGACAGTCCTCTTCTGCCTCACGACTACTTGCCCACTAAATTTCAACATGCCCGTGTTGGCTGAATTTCATGGAAACAGTGGCTGCTTACTGAAGACGCTGATTTCAGAGAATCAGGTCTACACGCCCGTCTCATTTTGGACACGCCCGTGTAGACCTGTAGTTCGGGTTTTTTCCCGATTTTATGTCTTTATTTTTAGAATATTCTATATAGCTTTTGCGTTTTTACTTTGGAGGATTCGAATCTTAGCACTCTAATTACTTAAAATTATCTCTCCCTAAACTCTGAAACCCTTATTTCTTACTTTGGTACTTTGATTGAAGATTTGGTTGGTCAATTAATTCAACTATATTTCTTTCAATCTCTTCTCTCTATTTGATTGCTTTGTTAATCATATTTAATTTTGTTAATCTCTTTTGCTTAGAATCCATGGTTAGTGAGTAGTTCATTATCTAGGGTTTGGGTGAAAGTATGAATTAAGAGCTTAATTATGATGCTCATGTAATTGATTTTTCTATTTATTATTATGCATTGATCTTGGTGTTTTGACACTTTAGGGTAGATCTTGATCACGTTTATGTTAGGGCTTTTAAATTTCAATTCCTCATAATTGATTATTGAATTCTTTGCCATTCCCTTGAATCAACTTAATTTCTAGGCCAAAAGATTGGGGAGAAATTAAGAGGATCCTTGTATTAGGGATTTTCCATGCTTATAGAATCCATTAATCAATTGACAGAGACCATTCGAGAGAGGATCTAGTTGATTGATTAATTGATTAATCTTGAGGGCCATTCGAGAGGAGACTCGAGTATTTTAGAGGAGAACTTAACTTTGCATGATATTCGCCTTTGAACTTTAATTGCATTGGTAGTTATTGACTAGCCCGGATTCATACGAGTAGCCCGAACTCTAGTGTTTGCCTTATTATATTTACTTCTCTTACTTAATTGTTAGTTGTTATTCCTAGCTAGTTGTTAGTTGTTAGTTAATCAATCCTTCACACCCCCCAAATACCCTTCACTTAGGTACTTTTAGACTTAATAGACCTTAGTCAATCCCTTTTTCCTTGTGGTTCGACCCATGACTTTCCATTGCTGCGTTCATAGTAGTTTCTCGTTAGGGTTATAAATATTGTTTGGAAAGCGGTTCTTATTGCCTTAACGACACACTAAAAACCTCATATCAAAAATCCTCCAATCTTATTTACCCAACTAAATTATAAATCACAAAAAAATCTCCAATCTTATTAACCAACTATATTTGAAATCTAAAAACCTTTAATTATGAAAATCCCCAATTACAAATTTTGACATGGACAAAGGCCGTAATCAAACATGGAAGTAAATTGTAAGATGAATATGAAGCTTTTAAAATTTCCACCAAAACTACTATGAAATTGATTCTTATTGCCCAAAAAAGTTGAAGATGATGATGGTGGAGGCAAGTAAAATTGAGATTTATGGCGATGATTCGTTCAGTCTTATGACATGTGAAGAGGGTTTAAAAGATTGTAATCTTTTTCAAAAGTTCAATGAAATTTGGAGTGAAGGATCAAGATGAAGGTGTTCAAAGAGTGAAGTAGAAGTAATTTGGGCTAAAATGAATGAAATTTGGGGTAAAATTAATCCGCTAACTGTGGATTTGGTTGTGAATTGAGAAAAATTTTGCAAGCAAACTAGGAAGACGACGAAATTTGGAGTAAAATAAACGAAATAGGGTTGAAAACATGTTAGGGCCAATACTATCATAAAAATTTTTGGTTGGAAAATGGTTTTGGTAGTGAAACCAACGGGTTAGATATATAAGGCTGTTATTTTTTTAAAACATAGAATAGGTGCCAGGTGGTCAATTTAATAATGTGCATTATAAAGTAATTTTTGACAAAAATCCTTATGGTAATGGTTTAGTTCAGTTCACTTTCATTTAGTTTATAATCAGTTCAGTTATTTTCAGCCGAATAGAATGGGCCCGATAAGAAGACATGTTTTATGGAGCAATATATTAATGATGTTCTAAGATTCTGAACTATATAATAAACCCATGTTCACCAAAAAAAACTTATCAACTATAGTCTATTAGCAATAAGTTTTGTATTGTACTTATCAACTATAGTCTATTAGCAATAAGTTTTGTATTGTACATCCCATAATAAGTTGAAAAACATGTTTATAATCTTATAAATTACAGAAAGAAACATAACACAAAAAAATAACTTTTGTTTAATGAAGCAACTGGGAAATCTTGTTTTTTCTTCTCAGCAACTTGGAAATTCTTACATATATATGGCCTTTATATATATATATATTTTCTTTGATATGGCTTATTATGGTTAAATTTGTGCTAGCCTCTCAATGTCGAAGGGATAAGCATCTGATGACGATTCTGCCCTGTATGATCGCCTTCCTATTATCACATTAGCTTTCTCCCCAGGATGAAATGCATCCCAAAACACAAACTCATCTCTGTTAGGGCACGGTGTTTGTAAGGGTAAACATGTAATTTGACCATTGTTCCTTCCTACTCCACAACATCCCGCATTTGTTACTCTGAACCCTGCAACCAAGTCCACTTATTGATTAAACTTAACTCATCTGGTTTTAGAAATAATTCAACCATATAGCAATCCCCCTTTTGAATTGGGAATGAATTAGCAATTTTGGAAGATACATTTTCACAATAGTGTAAGGTCTTGTTATTTTGAATAATTTCAATTAGGAATGTCTAGTGGTCACAATAATTGAAAATTCATAATCAATCTAGAAATATGTCCTCAAACCTTATAGTCATTTTGTCCTATTTTTCTCAAAAAGTAGCTGCCCAAAAAGACTTAAGAAAAGTCAAAAAGTAACTTTTTCAGCTTTTCTGCAAATAACACGAAATATAACTAAATTTGAAATGACAATTGCACAAATCTTATATGTTGTATCTCTTATCGACAAAACATCTGCTTAGACTCAAGAATAAAGATATTTGATTGATAAATACCTACTTTTATATAATGGTTGTTACAAAAAAAAAAAAAACTTATAGGATCTAGTTTGGAGAGCAATCAGCTTATGCATCACTTTTTATCAAACGTTTAAACTTCTAAACTTGTCTCCGTAATCTTTTAGAAAGTTAAATTTTGATTATTGATCCTAGTTCCCTTCCCTATTTTAGCGTGGAGGTCACATTTACAAATTCTAAAAGACTTATGCAAAAAGTTGACAATATTTTTACTGAAACAATCAATAACTCAATTAAAGTCATATGAAAGAAGTGGGAGTATATAAAAGTGTACCATAGTTAGAAGGATTGTCAATGATATTTTGGAACATGTCGTAAACATTGATGTAAACAAAACGGGCATCAGATAGCTCATTGTTGAGTTGTTGGACCAAAGACTTAAGCCCGGAATTGAACATCCGATTAGCTGAGTTGATTGTATCGTCACATGTCCTTCCATCTGGGCTTCTTTGGGCCAACTCGTTTGGGCTGCATCCTATCTGTCCTATTCCTATCAATGCAAACTTCCTTGCCCCATAATTATACAGTGCCTGTAATTTATAAATAAATATACTTCAGGTATGGCCAATCTATCCATAGCATTACCGATTAATTAACCCCGCTTAAAAACTAAATATATGTGAATTTTTGCCCAAATATAACCATGCTGAACCAGGCCATAGGGAGGAAAAAAAAACAGAAACTAATGAATTTAACGGCGTGTATGACATCTTCCTTTTTTACAACAATGTAAATTTTAGTACTCTTTACTTGTAGTACTTTGATACTATTTTCTTACCTATTCATGAAAACAAATATTATTATTTTAAATATTGTTGGATATTTATCAACTTACATCATGGCAAAATATAATTTTTATTTGAAATTTTACATGTAAATATAAAAATAATTCTTGGTCAAAGTTATGTTCAACAAATATAAAAGTCAAAGTATTAAAAAATTGAACGATCCAATGCGGATGTTACAATTTTCTTTTACTTTATGATATTGAAATATTAGCGATAGGTCCAATTGTAAAGGCCATTTTTTCTCTCTCAAAAACATTAATTTTTAGAACTTCATAATACTATACTGAAGCAGTCTTATCTAGATAACGCGGTACAACTGTAAAAAAAGTTTATGATATGGACTGATTAGATGAGTTTTAAACCATGCAATTTATAGTTAAGGTCATGTTAAGTCCATATGTATCTAATTTTTCTTGCTAATGAATACGCTTTCAAGTCACGTCAATACATGAAAAAAGACCTACATTAAAATGGCGAAAATGACTTGGTATGGTGTTATGCAATTTTCTTTCCTAATATTTTAATAAGCATGTAGGTGCAACCACAAATACAATTAGTCCATTTATTATCCACCATTATTTTCCACTTTCCGTTATTATGGTTGTATATTCGTCTCATATAAGCCATGTAATGAACTTGCAACTAAAGAACACAGGAAACAAAGAACAATAACGAACGAGAAGTAGCTTGATACGTGCTTATTGGTTGCAGAAATCGAGATGAAAATAGAAGAGGGGAAGTGAGAGAACTGACCCTAATGTTTTGACCGTACTCTTGAATAAGAACATCAGCGTATTGTTGTGAGTTGTAACGACGGCTAGTCTGGTAGTACATTGGCATGAAATAGTTGTTAAGGTAATCGTTGCTACCAAGTCCAACCGAGTAAATGCACTTGCTGAGGTAACTGGCAGCTTGATCTTCATCCCCTAGTATTTGTACCACTTGAGATACTGTGTTCTGGTAATTCCTTACTTGCCCCCCAAAACTAATTCTGTCTCCCTGCAATTTTCACATTGTTTCTGTCAGATTCACAACTAAGTAACTAACATATATCCATGGCGTATCATAAATTCCATAGATTTCATACTATCTAATCTGCATGTTACATTAATATTGTAATGCAATAAGACAATAAATGACTTTAACTTATAGGCTGGGTCAACTTTTTGATCAAATAGTAATAAATGGCATAAAAAGTAATTTGCCTATCCATTAGGGCATAATTAAATAAATATAGGCATTTTGTACATCCCGACAATTATTTAGTGGAGTCAATGCGTAATTATTAAAATTTATCAAAGTTAAATTTTCAATTTTGTAAGATCATTTTTTATAAATATAATAATAAGGGAATTTTTTTTATAATTTTACCACTTCAAGTACATTCAAGTGACCCCACTTTTTATAATGGTTCCGCCATTGATTTTGTATGTAACTTTATTCAATAATTACGGTCAAACTATAATTTAATACTCTATAGAGTACAAAATCTCATATAGATCCAGTGAAAAATAAAGTTATTGCATATGAACCAAATTATTTAGATGTAAGGTTGTAAGTTAGTAAAAATTATGATCACTTAGGCCATTCTCGTCAACTGAATTTTGCTGAACTGAACTTATTTTTACTGAACTGAACTTATTGGTACTGAACTGAACTTATTTTTACTGAACTAAACTTATTACTACTGAACTGAACTTATTTTTACTGAACTGAATTTATTTTTACTGATTCATGTAGTTTTTCCTTATTTTCACTACTGATTTTTACTGAACTGGACTTATTTTTACTGAACTGAACTTATTTTTACTGAATTGAACTTATTTTTACTGAACTGAACTTTTGAATACTGAACTGAACTTATTTTTACTGAAACTTATTAAAATAAGTTGACGAGAACAGGGTCTTATAAGTTATAAAATACATCATCTTCGTAGTTAATAACAATATTTGGATATTAAAACTTACCCTTTTGGGGTGATGACTTTAATACATTAAGAATAATTGACATTTGATTGATAAAAATATGATAACTTCAAAATGTGGTGCAGTAGCTGATTCTCAAGAAGTTATGATTTTCTATAGGGAAGAAGTTACAATTTTTTATTATATGTAATTATATCATCAACTTTTTCAAGAATGTACTCGGTTATTATTTTATCTAAGAGAAGATATTTTCTTTTTGTTAAACCTGCCGACATGTTCTGGTTGTCTATAATACCCTATAATTCCGAACTATAGTGTCCTTTTACAAGACTGCAATATGGTGATTCCAAATTTTCTTGTTAATAAAGCATTGAACGTACTACTGGTGCCATGGTTATATAATCTACGTACCTTGACTTTCTCGTTTTCCAGTGTACAATGTATAATCTTGACTGTTAATATCTTTAATTATTAATGTATAAAATTGATAAATGCTGGTAATTTGGAAATATATTAACATGCTTCAAACAAGAGTTTTACACGACTATTTTTTTTTTCCGCATGTATCACAAGTGACAGTGAAAGTGTAGTATGTAGTAATAGAACGATGTGTGTAGCTTAAATATGAACTTAATGAACCTATAATTAGTTATTTTTAAATTGTGATTACTGATAATAAAGTAGTGATAACCTTAATGTTTTGTTAATTAAGCAGAAATGCAGAGAATGAGGACATACCAATTGCTGGCCAGTCTCCTCTCGAATACCAGCAGCAGCAGATGCATAATTTACTCCTCTCAATATATCCTGACCGTTTGCTTGGGCATATGCTAGCGGATAATCATCTAATCCCAATTGCTCAGCTGCATCAACATTGTCAATTATCAACTTCTTCATGTTAATAAGTTTTTGTTACAACTTTGTTTCCTTAATACAGCTGAAAGAGTGGCATATAGCTCAAGATTTATGGAAAAAGTTTAGTAGACCATGATTCCCTTAACATATGCACAGTAGTGTTGCAATATTTACAAGAGAGATTAACTAACTTTATAACTTTATCCCATATTTACAAGAGATTAGTAAACTTTCAAATACGAAAAGCATAATATAATTACTATGATGTAATGTTGGTAAACAACCATTTATTAGATATCAAACATCACGTGAAGTGTAATTAACTTCAGTTGCCCTTACATTGTAAAACGACTTGGTTGGATAAGGACAACTAAGTTATCGAGTATCACTATATTTAGCTAACTACATTAAGTTATGCTTTAATTTTTGTGACTATAATTTTCACTCATTACTTTATGCTTTATTAATTTTTAAACAAAAACTTACCAATGACATCAACAGTAGTTTTGCCATTAGAAAATCGGCCAGTGGGTCCACCAGGGAAGTCGATACCATAAGGCAAGTAATTAGCTCTAGCTAAAGAAGCAATGTTGTTGTTATTCCCATTATCCACCAATGAGTCTCCAAATATGAAATAGCAAGGAACTTGAGAAGCTCCCCTAACTCCTCCCCATAAGTTCACTGTTAAAATTGCAAAACATATAAACCACCAATTCTTAGACTCCATTCCTTTCATTTTTAACCCAATTGACAAAAATAATGAGTGACAATTGGGTATATAGTGTGATTTAGAAGACTGGAAACGTGGTAGATTTGTGTGACGAAAATGTAAGGAAAAAGTAAAGTATATATAGAAGAAAAAAGAAAGTAGTAAATGAAGTTAGTTAGTAGGTGCAATAAATATACGCGGACAAAGGTGTGACTACTATTGTGTTAAGTTTGCTGCTAGATCAGTGGTGGGCATCTTCTATGCCATTTTGGCTTCGTAATGCAAGATTGTTTATGTCCCCTCTGGCCTCTGATATTGTTTGGTAAAGATTGGAATACCCATGCGTTGACAATTTTTCACATTTCAACGTGTAGTTTACTGCGTGGTATAATTATTAGCACCATGCATGCTCGCATGCATGCTCCAGGAAATTACCATTGTTTAGACCAAGTTTACCCTTCCAAGGTTGCCAATGGATTTTTTCATGTGTTTAGTGCCACGAGGTTTGCTCTAATTTGAGTTTAGTGATCCGAGTTTCTCATATTCTTCCAATTTTAGTATTTTGAGTTACAAATAATCAAACTTTTATAATTAAAGGGCTAATAGTATTGCATTTACATAAAGGTCATGTCCGCAATTTAATAATGTTTAAAATTGTTATATAATGCTATCTCTACTAATAATAACCTTGTCAGCTGTGAGATTAATAACTTTATTATTCCGATATTATGATCGTGATATGAAGGATAACTAGGAAGAACAGAACCATCTTCTCTAGGACTAAACTTGTATTTGTGTATTTTGAGAGTGGACACATAGCAAAGGCATTCAAAAACCCTTAAATGACCAAGAGAGGGGTTATGGTTATACAACTTCTCATAAGATTAAATATGATTAAGAACTTACAATGGTAGTCCATATAGAATTTTGACATACTTATGATGTGTTCTTCCTTTGCAAATTCAATCATTGAAGGAGTTTGAAACAAATTAGTTAAAGCTAGTATACAATTGACTGTAGTTTACGTTGACTGGATATAACATATTAAGTTTAAGTGTTATTTTCACAATAAGAAAATCAAAATCTTTACTTTCAAGGGAATCCCTTTTAAAACTCATTTTTTTCTTTGGAAACATTAACATTATATATAAAAACACATGGCGTACTTAGAAATTCCCCTATAGGAAAATTCATAGTTAGAATTATATTTCTTAAGGTTCATATTGCATGTATCAAAAATTATTTTCACAACATTTACAACAAACAATTCATACCTCCATTCTTCAAAACTCATCTATATTCCACATATTTCCACTGAAAAACTTTTTTTCATTAATTCATTTCCCTTTTGGAAACCTCAAAGACTCTTGGAAGCTCATTCCTCAAAATTTTGTTCATAAGAGAATATCACTTGTCTGCGAAATCCTAGAACCAACTAGAGGAAGAACTTTATCGTAACCTCTACCCATTTCGGGAGCTTTTGCACCTCTATTTACACACGCTTGCAAGCCTTATAGCAAATGTGGTAGCAACACTTTTAAACACATAAATAATCCTTTTTGATACCCAAATCACATTCACACTATGCAGTTTACAAATTTGTTCAAACTTTTCTCATATAATAAAACTCTTTAGGAATCATAAAGATAGTTTAAGATGGCCCAAGAGTAGTATTAGCATGATCATACGGATGATTATTTCTCAAACAAGCCCAATCAGTTTCTTACGCCTATTCCGTTACCCTCTCTTAATGCTAAATCATGGGATTCTAGCTGTCCAAGGGGTCGCTAGGAACACTGGACGTCACGGCAATGTGGGTAGGATCTAGAGCGATATATTTCAAACTTGGTTTATGACAAGCTTGGGCCCTAGCTTTTATTTCTATATGATTAACACCTTTCAAATTGAAACGATGTTTTCCTCGATGTAACTGCATTCAACGAAGTGCATATTCTGCCCCTCCAAAAACCCATCAATCCAATTTTTTTTGTTCCAACTTTTAAAAAAAACTCGGCATAAAGGTATAAATTTGGACTTTGGACTGCTTGAAGCTAATACAGTACTTGACAACTGCTGATTTGGGGTAGGGTTACTCATTGTGTGTGTGTTAATGTTCAGTATTAAGTATTAACTACCCCCGTATCAATAATATGGATCAGTATTTATTGCATGCTGACTATCGGTATAGAGTAACATGGCATGCATGCATATGATAATTCACCTATGACTTTTTCTTTGGTAGCTGTGATTTATCAAATGACCATGATTTGGTTATCGTTGGCCTAAAACTTTTTACAGCAGTTGACCAAGCAAGCCGTAATGGTCTTAGAATAGCTATGTAACATGAGTTTAGAAACTTTTTTAGCTAAAGTAAGCAGAATATCATCTACTCAACAATGATGATGTTGGTTCCCACTTCCCACTAATTGTCTACATTAGAGACTTTGCTGTTGAAATCTAAAATTAGTTATATTAACGAATTATTAATTAGGTGGATGGTAATAATGTAGGGATAAGGTGGTAATTTGAGTATTAATTTCCGTTTTTTTATTTTACGATATTAAAATAATTAATATTAGTGGTAAATAGCGGTGTTTGACGTTCATTGAAGAATTTTCGTTAAACGGGCGGGGAAATATCTATTACTAATAGGATAATTTGCAAAAAACTACTATATATAATGCACATTATTAGTTTAACCAACTTTTCTATTTTTTTTTTCAAATAACTACCTTACATATATAAAACCAGTTGCTTTCACTATCAAAACCAGTTTCCTGTCGAAGGGATAACCAGTTTCCTGTCAAAAAATTAGTTCAATTTCAGTGATTTTACCCCAAATTTCTTCGTCTAAGTCATTTCTTACACCATTCTTCTCAATTCACAATGTTTATGCTAAATTCTGCTCAAGGCAAAACTAAGCTGTGAGCTACAGCTAGAGTACAACTGAGTAGCTGGAAGCTGCTGAACACAGCTAGGACGAGCAAATAAAGCAAGAACAGAGAAAAAGACAAGACACCAAGGATGGTGACGCGGAAACCTGTGGAATAAGGGAAAAACCGCTGATGGCTTTGAGTCCACCAATCCACTATACTTTTGATTACAGCCCTAGTGCTTTTGTATCTAAGTAATTCGTAAGCTTTAAGAACAATGCTCTTGTTTTGATATGTAAATGCTAAGTGCGTATGAACTTGTGTCCTTATACAATCATTCGAGCTCTATACATAACATTGAGAAATATATCCGTTTGCACCAGCAACTTCTTGTAACTTCTCTTGAATCTCCATTCATATCTGCCATTAATGCCGCTCAGCATGATCTTCGCTCATAATTGCTTTTCTGTACCTCTAGCCTTTATTCTTTTGCAGGATTCTAGGCTTTGACAACCTTGACTCATAACGCCTTTTAATGATGCTGTGTACCTTAGCTGGGAGTTGTTTAGCTGGTTCTCCTTAGGTGGTGGGCTTCAAGCTGGATCCTTTAGCTGGAAGTCCTAACCTGGGAATTCATAGCTGTAATGACTTTTAAACTGCATACGTAGCTGTGTAATTTTCAGGGTATAACAATTGCCCCTAACTTATAGCTTGCACTGTTGGTCTTGCGTAGTAAAGCTGCAAGTTATAATTTCAGGATAAAATTTTAACATAACGTTTATCATAAAAGATAGAATTTCAAGAAGCATAGATATTAAATGAAACATGCTTTAGCTTTAAAGATCTGAGCTTAATCATTCACTTAAGCCCATTTAATTCAAGTAATAAATACTAGCCGTTTTTGTGTCAGAGTAGCTTAAAATCAAAAGAGATTGCGAAAAGATTTCACTTCCGTTTATTCTTCTTCCTCCTTTGGTAAGTCTGTTCTCTCTCTCTCTTCCTTTCCTCTTTCGCCCTTCTGCATGCCTCTTAAACAATCTGCTAGGAAGAAAGTTGTTTCTCCTAAACTTACATCGATGGGCAATGCAAAAGATGATGTAGCCTCCACCATCACCTGGGATGATATTGAAAACATTAGGGCTAGAGGGGGTTTCCCTGAGAGCACTGAATTCGTGGTTCCTGACGAATTTGAGAGGCCGGAGAAGACTCCGGATAGTCTTGTTTGTTTTTATGAATACCCTTTCTTACTAGGTTATATCTTCGAATTTACGCCTTTGGTACGTTCTTTTGTAGAAGTCTTAAACTTTTCACCTGGCCAGCTGATGCCAGGGTTTTGGAAAATCTGCTTTACTATCGAGTCAGCCACTAGGGATTGGAGCCCTACCTTCGCCCTAGAAGACCTTCGTACCTTTTACAGCCTTAAGATTATCAATCCCAACAAGGTCACTCTGAAACAAAAGCCAAAATACCCTAGCCTTGCAGAGGGAACTGGTGCCTCGGAGTCTTTTTGGAAGACTCGTTTCTTCTTCGTCGCCAAGGATTCCCTTGGTGAAGCTGGGGCCTTTCTCCCCTCTGGCTGGCCTGCTGGAGGTATTTTACTGTATTTTTCATTTTTCCCTTAGAGTATTTTATTAACTATGGTTTTAACCTTGCCTTCTTGCAGGTTCTTCTGAAGCTGTGGAAAGCCTCGAAGATAGAGACGAAAGAGCGAGGGTTTTTCTCAGCATTTCCTTGGACAAAAGAACCTACACTCCTCCTTTTATTTTTAGGGTTTTGCTAGGTATACTATTTTAACTACTGTTTTACTATATTTATGCAGTCAAAGGTAGTACCCTGCCTCAAGCTGACGCTCTTGCTCGGCTAAAAAGGAAGAGGTCGGGAGTTCCTGCTACCTTTACCCAGTCTAAACCAGTGACGCCTGCTAAGGTCGCCACCTCAACTCCCAGCATGCCTCCCCCCATTATCAAACTGGACTTGGATCCTCCTTCTCCCAGCTCTTCGACAGTTAACCTGACGATGCCAGCGAACTTCCTATCTGAGGATGGGATAAATAATGGTGTACGACCACATGCTGAAAGGCTATTTTTCCCTTCTGCAACTAAACGCCTCAGGTCTCAGGACCCTGAGGTGATAGTGAACCATGCAGTTCAATATTCTCTCCAGGTATAACTTTTGCTATATCTTAGTTTCCTTTAGTTTTGATACTTTTACTTCCCACCTCTCTTATGTGTTAACATCCTTATGCTAGGTTCTCCAAAACTGTCTGGTAGCACGCTCTAGTTTGAGAGTTGTTGCTACGGTGTCTTCTCAGCTTAGGGTTTCCCAAGCTGAAGTGGCCACTTTGAAGGAGGAGATGGAGAAGACCAAAAAGGAACGGGTTGTAGCTGAGGAGCAGCGTAAAGTTGAAACTCTGCTCCTGGAAAAGGAGAGGGAGGCAAAGAAGCTTTTGGAGCTTCGGCGGAAGCTGAGATTGCTGCCGCTAGGGAGGAGGCCAAGGCGGCTACCATCAAGCTGGCAGAGGTGGTAAAAGAGAGGGATGTCCTGAGCGCTCAGCTGGCGCACCAAAAAGAGCTTCATCTGGATAAAATGGCGGAGGTTCAAATCGTTGAGCCTGCCAAGCTGGCGTATCTGATGCTGTTCGGGAATCTGGAGAACAAAGAGCTGCATAAATATACTGATGCTTTCCTAGCCACTATGGGAAGTATTGCAGATCTTAAAGCTCTAGCTTTGGGCTTAACTCCTCCTAAGCAGGAAGCTTCTACGGCTGACTCCTCAACTAAGGACCTAGCTGAGTCCTCAGCTAGAGCCGCAACTGATGTTCCTGTTGAGCCTTCCATTAGTTCTGCCCCAGCATCTGAAGTACCTGAGCAGATGCCTACAGCTGACCAGCTTGCCAGCTAAGGACGCAGCCTAATTTAACGTCTTCGAATATATTTGATTTCTGTCTTGTCAAACAATTTTAATTTTTGCTTTGGATGATTTTACCACCAATCAAGGGGCTGGTGTGTCTTTTGAACAAATTTAACTTCTGATATATATATATATACGCAACTTTGGATCTTTGGTAAAATGAGCTAGCTGCTTTATGTTTGTACCTGGCATTTTTGATGCCAATGTCTTGATGGGCCCAGTTACCTAGGCGTGTAGCCTTTAGCTGATGCAACCCTGGTAACTTAATTCCTTGATAGCTTCTTCCCAAGGTGTCTAGGTGTACTTGCGTCTTTAGATAGCTTAGGAGGCTGGGTAGTGCTCCACTCGCAGCTAGTCTTGCGGTACCTGCATATGTTCGCTAGGCCAAGACAAACGACTCTCCGATGCCTAAGTCAGTAGGGATTCTAGAATACCTTTATAGATAGAAAGAGCAATGAGGGTAGCCTAACCTGGCGTTCCTTGGCTTTGCTTAGCAGTTTTTTCCTACATGGTGTAACTGCTTTGTAGGTGACATCTTGATGTTCAAATTTGCTATCCAGTTTCTTAGAAATGGTAAAGTTTCAGATGTGATGCGTTCCAGCTTCTGGGCACAGCTTTCCCCTCTGGTGTAGCTAGGCGATATGCTCCTTTACCCAATACTTGTTCAATCAGGTAGGGGCCTTCCCAGCTGATACCCAGCTTACCTGCATTTAGTTCCTGGGTATTTTGGAAGACTTTCCTTAACACCCAGTCTCCTTTCTTGAAAACTTTGGCTTTCACGTTTTTGTTGAAGTTGCGGGCTACAATTTGTTGCTGTGCGGCCATCCTAACTAGCGCACTGTCTCGCAGTTCTTCGATGGTATCTAAATCATAAGATAGTTCAGAATTATTTAACTCAGGGGTTAAGAGCCCATACATGGCAGTTGGTATGGCTACCTCTGCTGGCAACACAGCTTCACAGCCATAGGCTAATGAAAAAGGGGTCTGCCCTGTTGCTCCCCTAGGCGTTGTTCTGTTGGCCCAAAGGACTTTAGGCAGCTCTTCTACCCACTTACCTTTTTTAGCCTTTAACCTCCTCTTGATGCCATTAATGGTCACCTTATTGCTGGACTCAGCTTGTCTATAAGCTTGTCGGTACCTAGGTGTTGATGCTACCAGGTTGATGTTCCACTCATGACAAAATTGTCGCGTTTTATCACTTATAAACTGTGACCCATTATCACACACAATTTCATTAGGTACTCCAAACCTGCAAATGATGTTAGTATGTATAAAGGCAATCACCTCCTTTCCCTTACCTGCTGAAATGCACCAGCTTCAATCCATTTAGAAAAGTAATCAGTTAAAGCTAGCATAAATACTTTTTGACCTGGTGCAGCTGGCAGCTTCCCTACTATATCCATGCCCCACCTCATGAATGGCCAAGGTGTTAATGTGGGGTGTAATGGTTCAGAGGGCTTATGTACCATACCTGCATGCTTTTGACAACTTTCAAATTTAGCTACGTACCTCTTAGCATCTCTACGCAATGTTGGCCAATAAGATCTTGTTAGACAAGCTCCTTCCTGCTGTATGTGAACCACACTCTCCCTCATGAAATTCTTTGAGGGTAGCTTCCCACTGCCCTTTCTCCAAGCACCTTTGCAACATATCCTTCTTAGCTGCGTGTTTAAATAAGACTCCAGCTATTACCTGGTACCTGCTAGCTTTCATGCGTATCTTTCTTGACTCCAGCTTGTCATCCGGCAGTATGTCCCTTTCCAAGTAATCCAATAGTGGCTTTGTCCAGCTATCAGCACCTGCCTCATCACTAATGCTAAATACGTTGCTCACCTCCTTGTTAATAGCTAGTACTGCTAAGTGAGTGATGGGAACATTGCTGAAGCTGCATTTCCTAAGTGCGGAACCTAGGTTAGCTAGTGCGTCAGCTTTCGTATTCTGGTCTCTTGGTACCTGTTGTATTGTGAATTCTTGAAAGAGCAGCATCTTCGATTTGACCAGCTCCAAGTAAAGGGACATCTTCGAGTCTTTAGCTGCGTACTCTCCTTTCACCTGGCTAATGATTACCAAGGAATCACTATATACCTGCAACCTGGTTGCCCCCAGATCATGATCCACAGTCATACCTGCAATTAAAGCTTCGTACTCGGCCTCATTGTTAGTAGCTTTAAAATCACAACAGATAGATCGTACTATCATGTCCCCTTGTGGAGACTTTAGGACTATACCTATCCCAACTCCTCTAAAGTTGGAGGAACCATCTACGAACAATTTCCAACTACCTGTAGGTGTTACCTGATTAACGTGTCGTACTTCCTCATCTGCTGAGGCAGCCAGGTTAGGACTGAGGTCTGCCACAAAGTCAGCTAGGGCTTGTGATTTTATAGCCGTTCGTGGTTGGTACCTGATGTCATAGGCGCTTAGTGATACAGCCCATTTGCTTATCCTGCCAGTATATTTAGGTTTGCG
This sequence comes from Patellifolia procumbens, assembly GCA_947645195.1. Classification (NCBI taxonomy): domain Eukaryota; kingdom Viridiplantae; phylum Streptophyta; class Magnoliopsida; order Caryophyllales; family Amaranthaceae; genus Patellifolia; species Patellifolia procumbens. The sequence goes on from CANSGD010001315.1 coordinate 186,164, forward strand.
TAGGACAGCTTTTATGGGATAATTAGTCATAACACATATAGGATAAGCCTCAAAATAATGCCGGAATTTTCTTGAAGCTGTATATAAAGCTAATATCAATTTTTCTAAAGAGGTGTACCTGGTTTCTGCATCAAGCAAGGACTTACTGATATAATACACGGGTAGCAGCTGATTGTCAGCTTCCCTAGCTAGCTAGTACTGCGCTAACAGCTGTGCTACTTACAGCTTTAGATAAAGCTGTAAAGTTTCACCTTGCTTTGGTTTGTAAAGTATAGGTGGAGTAGCTAGGAAGGCTTTGAGTTGCTGTAAAGCAGCTTCGTGTTCTGCAGTCTAATCAAAACCTTTATTTTCTTAAGTACATGATAGAAAAGATGACACTTATCTGATGATTTAGAAATAAAACGATTGAACGCTGCAACTTTCCCTGTCAGCTTCGGGACCTCCTTCAGGTTTTTTGGCGACTGGATATTGATGACCGCTCTGATCTGATCTGGGCTAGCTTCGATTCCTCTCTGCGTAACTATGTAACCTAGGAATTTACCAGCTGGTACCCCGAATGAACATTTTATTGGGTTCAGCCTTATGTTGTATTTTTTCAATACATGGAAGGTATCCTGTAGGTGAGATACATGATCTCCATCTTTCTTGGATTTGACCAGCATATAATCGATGTAGACCTCCATTGTGTCCCCTAGCTGCTTTTCAAACATCTTGTTGACTAGGCGCTGGTAGGTGGCACCTGCATTTCTAAGACCAAACGACATAACTTTATAGCAATAGATACCTCTCTCGGTCATGAAAGCCTTTTTTTCTTGGTCTTCTGGGTCCATCAGGATCTGGTTGTATCCTGAGTAAGCATCTAGGAATGTGAGTCTTTCATGCCCCGCTGTAGCATCCACCAAGGCATCGATGTGAGGCAAGGGAAATGGATCTTTGGGGCAAGCTTTTTTTAAATCTGTGAAATCGATACAAACTCGCCATTTGCCATTCTTTTTCCTACCACATCCACGTTAGCTAGCCAGTTAGGATATTTGACCTCCCTAATCTTTCCTGCTTGCAGCAACTTCTCTACTTCCTCATTGATGATCAGGTTGCGTTCAGGTGCGAATTTCCTTCTCTTTTGTTTGATAGGTTTATGGTTTTGATCCACGTTCAGCTTGTGAGTGCAAACCGAAGGGTCAATTCAAACCATGTCCTCATGCGTCCATGCAAAGCAGGTGATGTTGTTTTTGAGGAATTCTATGATCCTGGCTTTTTCTTCTGGTGGTAGGGAAGCTCCAACCTGTACTGTTTGTTCTAGTTTTGCAGGATCCAGCACCACTTCTTCAAGGTCCTGTTCTTCGTGTTTGCTGGGTGCAGGATGCTGCTGTAATTGCTAGATGTCATCCTTTCTAGGTTTGAGAGAGATGCTGTAACACTTCCTAGCTACCTTCCTGTCCCCCTTGATCTCTTGCACTCCTCATTGGGTGGGGAACTTGATAGTTTGATGGTAGGTGGATGGCACAGCTTTCATCCTGTGAATCCAAGGTGTACCCATAATAACATTATAAGCTGAAGGACAATCTACGACACTGAACCTGGTTTGCAGATTGACTCCTTTGGCATAGGGGGCAGTGTGATTTCACCAATGGTGAGGGCAGGTTCTCCGTTAAAACCGTAAAGTATTGTTGACTTCTTGATGATATCCTCTTCACGTAGTCTCATGCTTTGTATGGCATTTTTGAATATGATGTTAGCTGAGTTGCCATTGTCTACAAATACTCTCTTGATCAGGCAGTTGTTGATGGTGAGGGATATGACCAGCCCATCATGATGATCAGCTTCCTCAGCTTCCTCATCCTCCTCGAAGCTGATGGTCATGCTTCGCAGCTCTCGCTCCTCCTTGCTTCTGTGTTGGACAGGAGCTGCTTTGGAACCTTCTCTAGCGAATCGCTTAGCTGCAGAATAGGTTAGTCCACAAATTTCTGAACCTCCAGAAATAAAATTGACTACCTTGTCATGTGTTGGATCAGGTGGTGGGCCAGCTGACTTGCTGTTGCTGTCTTTGTTAGGTTCGTCCTTCTGACCTTTTTTTCCCCATGAGATGTTCTAGGTAGCCTTTTTTCAGCAGCCAAGCTACTTCTTTCCTGAGGGCTTTGCAATCTTCAGTTAGTCCTTCACTCAATGAACACCTTCATCTTTCTCTGTTTTTTCTGGGCACTCTCAAATTTGGGTTTTTTGAGCTATTAAAGAAGATTATAATCTTAGTAAAACTTAAACCCTCTTTAAATATCACAAGATCAAATGAATCATCACATAAATTATAATTTACTTACCTCCACCACCATCATCTTTAATTTTCTGGGCAATTAGAGCTTAGTTACGGAGTGGTTTCTAGTGGAAATTTTCAGGTTTCATATTCATCTTATGGTCTAATTACATGTTTAGTTTCTGAATTTATACTTTGATTTTCGGATTTAGGTCATTTGAATAATCATGGTTCATGTCAAAATTTAGAATTGGAGTTTTTATAATTCGAGGTTTTTAGATTTGAAATTTAGTTGGGAAAAAAAATGTGGATTTTTGGTGAGTTGTAATTTAGTTGAGTAAATAAGTTGGATAAATAAGATTGGGGATTTAGTTTGGTAAATTTACACTTTCCATTAATCTCATTTCTCTTTCTTTCCTCCATTGTTGAACCCATAAGGTCTGGGTTTTGTCCATATCTTGGGAGAACTGAAGATGCTCGAGGGAAGGTAGAAAAGTGAATTTGTTCAATTTGGAGGATTGAAGATAATAGAAGGAAGGTGGAAAATTAAATGGTGTGGTTTTTATCGAAGAAAATTGGGATAAAATCAACGGAATTGCACTGAAAATCACTCAAGGGAAAAACGATCATAATGTTTTTTGTACGGAAAATGGTTTAGGTAGTGAAATCAACTGGTTCTATACATATAAGGTCGTTAATTTAAAGAAATATTAGAAAAGATGGTTAAACCAATAATGTCCATTATATTAGGTGGTTTTTAACAAAATCTTCTTACCACTACACATTAAGAAGTAGGGGGTTCAGTTTTCGGTCTAGACCGGGAAAATGGCCCGGATAGGACCGGTTTGGTCTGGACTGAGACCGGACCGGTTTATTTTCGGTCCAGTCTTTTGTTCGCAAATTTCAAAAATTCGATCTTTGGTTCGGTCCGGTCTAAACTTGAATCTTTTTCGATCCAGATCGGTTAGACTTTTTTCTATTTAAATGTATTAAAACTTGAAAGTTAATCAAGAATTTAGATTCTAGGTCTTCTTACACTCAAACTCATAGACTGCCAAACTTGAAAAGTGAATACTATAAAACAATGGAAAATTTGATGTTAGAGGTACAAATTATGCTCGATCTTCTTTTAAAGGGCTCACCTATTAATTATTGTTGGGAGGTACCATCTATCGATCATGCTTGATTTTACATGTCCTTGTGACCTGGTAACCTGAAACAACAGGTTAAAGTGCATGTTATTATTTTAAGGGTTTTCAGACTAGGCGACTATTTCAGCTTTTTCGAGGTGATATAACGTTTTTTCGGAAAATTGACATCATCCATTTTTCATCTGTGGAAGCTTCCTTAGAACCTTTCGAACCTGTTCCCCTGAAGTGATGGACAGGAGTCAAGTTCATTGATATCGTTAGAGAACCTTGTGAGCATATCATGAACTGACTCCTTAAGTTTCATCTAGAACAACTCATATCTATGCATGAGCATATCTATCTTTGATCTTTTGACTTTGCTTGTTCCTTCATGTGTCACTTGGAGAAGTTCCCACACATTTTCTTGGCAGTCTTGCATCCCCTCTGTTATGTTTAAAGGGACCAAGACCGCAGTGGAGAATTTTCTTAGCCATGTTGTTCATCTCAATCCTGTCAAAGCCATATTTGTCGTACTTTTGAGTGATTTAGGAACTAGTTCACCCTTTTCATTTTTCTCAGTAACTTCAAGTCACCTATTTCGATGACTCTATATACTTGGTAGTTTTCAGCCTTTTTGAAGATTTTCATTCGATTTTTTTAATATGGATAATGCTTGCCATTGAACAAAGGTGGACGTTAAGTAAACATCATCTAGCTTTTCTCCCGTAATATTCATATCTACCAGGTACTCTCTCCTCAGTGTTAGCTAATTTTGGAGGAACTAGGCTCTGATAGCAATTGTTATTCTAGTATGAACACTAGATCAACTACAAGGGGGTGGGTGAATTGTAGTTGTGGGGATTGTAGGTAATTTTTGTGGAATAAAAAGCTTTAAATCAAACAAAAGAGAATAAGCTAAGAGTGAGACACAAAGAAGGTGTTTAACAAGGTATTCTTCCAAATTTCTCCAGGAAAAACCTGCATTCTCTTATATATAATAGTGTTTACAACCTATTATAAAATCTACCCCTGTTCCTCTAGGAACCTGTTCCCGGTCACCCCACTAGTGGAAAAAATAGTTGTTGTTGCGGGCCTTAAAGGTGCTTGTTGCTGTGTACATGGGTCGTAGCTATTGAAGGAGCAGTTAATCTGGAAAAACAGTAGCTGTGTACAAAGATGCAGCTAAAATTGAAGTTTAGCTGCGGGCCTCAAGCTAGAGCCTGCAGCAACAAGTATCTATAGCCGCGGGCCTCAGCCTAGAGCCCGCAGCTATTGTGTGTAATTTTTTTAAAAAAAAGCCTGTTGTAGCACAGCAACATACTAGCAACAGCAAGGCAGCATACCAACAGCAGCAAGCTAGGCAGCATCAAACTAGGCAGCATATACAGCAAGGCAACAACACTTCATAATAAAAAAGAACTATTTCTTCTTGCTCGCGAACATAGAAAGCCAACTAGTATATTTCTTCAAACTCGCGTTCTCAAGTTATCTTGATACAACATATATTCAAATACCGACTTACAATAATATGAAGTTATATTACTTCAAATTAGCAACTAGTATTCATTAGATGGAGTAATTATACATAATTGAAATAAGGTTCAACCAACTAGCTAATGGCTAACATCCTTAGATAACTAAACTCAGTTGATAGATACCTATTTCTAAGAACTTCACCCATTGCTCTCGAACCACATTAATTTCTCCATCCGCATAAGCATCGAGCGTTCCAAAATATTCCTGAAAATGCAATATAAGTTTGTAAGATTCAATGGAAGTATGAAAATTCAGTTGACATGAACGTAAAAAACTATATACGATAATATATTTTTAAAATTTTGCAGAAAATTTGGCAGAGTTTCGTTTAAAATATGGACTGCCTAAAATTTTAATTAGGACTCGTGTCTAATTTATAAACCTGTTTCAACAAAATAAACAATTCAAATTCATCCACTCCCAACATCTCCATACAGCAAAGCTCAAATGCTTCAATGCAATCCAAATCCGACAATCTAAACACTATTTCAGAAATGAAATTGAGCAAAAGCCAATCAATAGGTCTACTACTTGTATATGTTGAGGATACTAACCTCTTTTAAGCATGTTCAATCACAATATAGGGTAACAATCTCCAGCATGTACTTCATGACGTAATACCCACATTCCAATCCACCGGTTTGTTGAGGACACTAAGTTCAATCGATTACAAAAATGAGGCACAAATAAGTTCTAACAAAAATGATAAAGTAAATGTTTATGTACAAAAGCCTTTGAAGTGATATAGTACGTAGTAGTTAATTATTATAATAATAATGATAAAGTAAAAAAATGGGAAACTTCTCGTCTTAGTGCTGCTCTTCGTGCCCATGGTCCTTCCCTTAAACAGTGACAACCAAGCCAAAACTTAATGCTACATTTGTTAATAGTAGCACAACATGCAGGGGTTCTAATTATAAATGGGAAACTGAGCCATAAGGCATTATTGAGCAGCGTTGTGCCTGCGTTTCAGAGTCCTCGTGATAATGTTACTTAATTAAGCTAGCATGTGAATGTCTGAGGGAAGTTAAAATAAAAGATACCCATATTCAGCTATAGTCTTGTTTAATTAAGTAATTAATGCCCCGGATACGTTTATTTCATACATGTTCTTAATATGTAATCCGAATAGATAGAGAACAGATATGCTATGTCACACAAGAGACTATTAGAGTTATGGTAAGTATAGTATATTAGGGTCGTAGCTAGATTATCATTGTCAGAGCTCAAGCTCAAGCTTCAGTCTGTTTTCTATGGTTCATGAATTCAGGTCAGACCATAATCAAGCTCTTCTTAATTTTATTTGATTGCTGAAACCAATATCAAGTATATCTGTAGTATGCTTAGGATGCTTACCTCAATCGAAACACAACGAATCTCCCTATCTTTTGTCTTAGGATGCTTACCATCACTGGCCTTGTAAATTTGATATGCCCTACCTAATCACCAAAACAACAATCAATAAATAATAATACATGAAACAAAAAATTCCCGATAGGTAAATAAAGTAAATACTTACAAATCAATGAATCCCAAAACCTTTAGCATTCGTGGATTATCCTTGGGTTTCCTTTTGGAGTTAAACATGTACACTTGACCAGCTTGAAGTTCAATTACTAGTAGCATCCAGTGGTTCCTTACAATTTCAAATCAAATCGTCAAGGTTTATAAGAATAAGTATAAACAACTAGGATAGCATAATCAAAGATGAGTAGTTCTTACTTTTCATGATACGACGCCAAAATCAACTTGCATTGTTTCTCTTTCTTATTCTTCTCGGCGATAAAAGCTTCCGTAAAGTACGTTTTAATCTTACAAGGTTCAAGGACTTTTGTAGCATGTATCATCTGAGGACACATGAATGAAACGAGGGAGTTGTTGAAACAATAGGGAAATTCATCCATCAAAAACATGTACTCAATAATAATTTAAAATGTTAGGGACATGAGTAGAGGGCAAATGGTGAGTTATGTCAAGCTACTATATCTTAACTATCTGACTACTAAATATATGTTAAGATCTTACATTTGATAAACATGGATGCATGACACATTGATACAAACCCCTTTTAGAAACTCCTCAATGTCCTCCCTACTGACGATCGACACATCAACCTTATCGTAGTAAAAAGGGGGGGGGGCTTTATTTTTAATGTAGTGCACCCATACCTATCGTCTCGTGCAGTACTAAGTAAGAGATGCAGCAACTGAGACGCTTCACCGAGTTGGTCAAGTGTTTTCTGATGTCGTGGGAGAAAGGAGTTGACTCTGGGTGGTCCATCACAACTACCTACAGTTGATCTCAGGGTGTTTTTCCCTTTGCTTGAAGATGGTTCATTGTCCTCCAAATTCGTCTTCAATTGAGCAGGATGCTCCAATTCATTGGAATGACCCTACCAGGTAAAACATTAAATTTTTGTCACAAGATTAAACATTAAATTTTGTGTAGATGACCGACACATTCATGTATTAAGACCTTAGTTTTTGTTAATTACATCATCTTCTTCAAAGAATACTAAATCCTTCGGCTATTGAAAGAAGTGACCTTCCGCATCACCCACCTTAGTGGTTTCACCATCATCCGACTTTTCTGGGAGGGAAACGTCCTTGTGCTCTGGGTAGGCATAATCTAAGGACACCATCCAATGGCTATCGGATTTCCTAGTCCGAGTATGCATAGCCTTAGAAGAAGAGGAACATGGATATACCGTATCATCTCCAACCACAACTAAATTTCCATTGTAGGTGTCTCTTACAAAAAGTTTACATGGATTCTTGCCCTAAACATAGATAAAATTATTAATATTAATAAATTATTATAATCACAAGCACGTAAGACGAACATCTAATTAAAAACTTATTAAATGAACTGGATATCTATTCTCTTCGACTGTATATACTGCTGCCAGCAAAATCTGGAATATAAATCAAGCACAAAAACCATATGAACTGTTTACCTCTTTCAGTTTGTTTTAGGTTTGATATGGAAGTTGTTTTTACTCGTGTTCTTTCTCTAATGTTACTGATTTCATCTGCTCTGTGTATACACAGATTGCGGAAATTAATGCCGGCATCACCTGAACCAAAAGAAAGCATCCTTGATTTCAACGAGTACGCTGTATATGATTCAAACCAGGTATAATAACATAAAGCCTAAAGTCTTATCTTATCAAAACCTAAATTTTCATCTGCTCTGTGTACACATTGATTGTATACACAGATTGCATTTTCTTCAGCAACTCAACTACACATCCTAAACATGAAACAACAACGTGAGTTCACTGATAAAAGACGATCTAACTAACAATGATTTGACAATCATATGCTGTAAATGAGAAGCAGTAAGCTGCAACATGGTAGAGAGGTGTACCAAATGTTGCAATTGTACAGGTAATAAACTGCTCTCATTCATCAATGAGCTCCGAAAGAGATAGAAAACACATTGTTAAAACAAAAAAAACTAGATATGTACATTTAAAAGTGGGACAGTTGGTACATCTTGAACTTTTGGCATGGATACCGGGGAGGGCGCGTCAGGATGTTGCCAACTACTACCCAATTTAATAGTATCACTGCTGATAAGATTCCTCAGTGCTTCTTCCACCTTAGCAACCACTTCTTGTTCAAGTTTATTGTCGAAATCTGCCTTGATTTCGAGGAGCCTCTGAGCAAAGTCGTCTTGTGATAGAATAACACTATGAACCTTCTTGTTCTTCATTATGCGCTTTGCTTTTCCAAACACTTGTTTTATTCCAACATTTAGTCCACCAATTGCCTTCACACGCCCCCTGTGGTCTCGCTTGCCTATAGCCTTTGACAAGCCATCAAGTCCATGCTCCTCAACATAGGTGTCGGTTTCCTTTGCTTTGGCCTCAATTTATAGATGGTTGTCCTATTAACTAAAGGATTAAAGCATAAACATGTTTCATTTTAAGAAATAAGTTAGAAGCATTCTAAGCATCAATTTAAGTCTTTACAACAATGGCGGTAACTAAGTTTATCATCAACTTTAAGCACCAGCTAAAGCAACCAAGAAGTAGGGAATGTACACAACAATAATATGACAACATAACTTATGATTGGAAGTCTAAACCATTAATTTCTCATTTAGAATTTTTAATAACTTACAATATTTTGAACTACTTCACATGTCTTTGTGTGTTTTGGATCAATACCCCAAGATCTGTTTGCAAGTTTTTTCTCATGCGCAAGCTTTGATGCTATGGGCCGTATCAACCTTGTATGCGGAATATAAGTCACATGAGAACTAGAATACTCAGCGACGCTTGAAGGTGGAGAAGGGATTCTACCGATTTTGATCCACTGCTCTTCAGCACTACTGTAAGAATTTTGACCCAAAAGAAGTGGGTGCTTGTTTTGTTTTGCGCTAGAACTTCCTTTTTGGCTTTTGGCCTTTTGAATTTTTTTTTGCATAAATCATATCTTTAATGTCATTAACATTATAAGTAATAATAAGAGTAAACCTATTCAAATGGCTACACATTAATAGTCACCTGAAATTCTGGGGTCTCGTATATTGATGCAAATGTCTTCCACTGATCCTCGGTAATCAATCCTTTGTAAGCCACCCATAGATCTACATTTTTCTTAACCTTAAATTTCTTATCCTTTTTACTCTGCAATGGTCCTCCATCGACTCCTTCAGCTTCAGATGTCTCATGTGCATGTGTATCAGCAGCATCAGATGTCTCATGTGCATGTGCATCAGCAGCATCAGATGTCTCTTGTGCATGTGAATCATCAGCAACATCATCCTTCTTCTTTAGCCAACGTCGCCTGAGCTTAGACTTGAAGTCTCTAAATCGAGCACTGACTAGTTCATGAAACTTCTTTTCCCTAGTTCCATTTGGATCATTAATGTTGAAAAGCCTCTGAAAAAAATGAAATTAAAAAAATTATGAAACAAATAATACGATAGCTACAATGTATAGCAAGTCAATTACGACAAACCAAATCACCTTTGCGTCTTCCCAATTCTTGTTCTTTTCAACTTCATCCAACTAATTATGACTCTCATTGTTAATATCTGTTCTCATAACGCACGCACTTACCATATTCATGGCTCCATTTTCCACATTAGTTGTCCAACGAATCAAACTCCAAAAACTTAGGTTGTCCGCCCGTTTTAACCCCCCTTGAAAATCCTTGCCCTTGTTTGCGTTCGGGTATCGTAGATGAAAGACAAGAGGAAACAACAAGCACAACCCCCTGCAAGTGAAAGGATCAAACATAAATTCAATAGAAAGAAAAGAAACACTAGAGTTTACTGACTTTACAGAATTGGGAATGGTACTTTACAGAGTTTACAATATATTACATGAGTTTACAAAATTGGCTTTGTGTTACTAATTTAAGTAGTACTAATATGAGGCAGATGGGTGGTTTAGCTTAAATATAAACACCAGACCTGCAAACTGATTTGAGTAGTACTAACATGAGTTTACAAAAGCCGGTTTCTCCGTAAGATACAAACACCAAACATGCACAGTTCCTGACCCTACACAGACCCCTGCACCAGTCCTAATCCGAGTTCTGGTGGTTGGTTTATTTGCATAATGAAGTCTATGCACCAACTGGAAAGAAAAAAGAAGAAGAATAAATCAAGGGGAAACTACCTTTGTTGTAGTTCTGGGTGCCATAGCCAGCAAATCACGTTGCGGACTCCTCACCTCCTCACTACTTTGAGGTGCCGTATTAGTGCCCTACAACAAACATGTAGGTTAATGTAGTTCATACTTCAGCTAAATGAAAGTGGTTTATAGCATAGAAGTACCAAAATTAAACCTAAGCTAGTTTCTCTTACGAAACAGCGGTGTGTGTGAGAGTTATTATGTCACAATGCCTCAAAGATCACACGCAATCAACCAAACAAGCTAACAAAGAAAGCACCCACTACAACAATTACAGGCTTTAATGACAATTTTTTTGCATCAATTAACAATTTGCTACAATAAATAATAAAAAGCTTAAATAACTAAATCTACCGTAGGTATTTTTAATTGATACGAAAGCCTCTAACAAAATCAATGCGAAAACCTAAAATACTAAACCCTTATGCTTTTAAGCGGCATACTCTACAAAAATTTTGCTAAAAAACATTCAATATAGCGCCACTTCAAAAAATCATCACTTTCAATCCACCGCCACTCCAATTTTCAGTTTCAAATTTTTATCCCATTTCATTATTTACCACTTTCAATTCATAGAATTGAATTTGACCTAACCAAATATCTTCAAATTTCGTCTAGTGAATTCGTATGTATCCCACGAGCGAATTTCGAGTGAATTGGTCATTGCATATCGTCGTAGATTGAGTCGACTCAGCGAGCACGACACTGACTGAGAATCACCACCATTACTCGGTGCCAAAGCTAGTATAAATTGATCCTTCCAAGGTCCTCTCGCTCTCGGATTTGATTGCAATTTTGTCGTTAATTTTATCGGTTCTTTGTCTCATTGGTTCTTTGTCCTTCCAGTGTAGTGAGTATTGTGCGTATTGCAATCAGTTTGTGAAGCAAAAGCATTGAGTCTAACTGAGGCAGTGCAGTGAGGTAAGTTCTTTTTTTAATTATTAATTGCAAATTAGTGATTGTTGAATGTTGATTGAACTGTGAGATTGTTCATTATTGATTTATTTTTGAATTAGGGATTTCATTTTGAATTAGTGATGTTCATGGTAACCTGTTCATATGTTTTGGAATTTTAATCTACATGTATGATATTTTACAGTTCAGTTTTTATCATTGTCTAGTTGGTTTTGATCCTGGGAAAATTGTATTTGACTTTGTGAAAGGGTTGGTACTTGGTATTAGTGTTTATAATGATAATGTAGTAGAAGTTGACTCTTTTGTAGGTTAGTCTACATAATTGTTAGTGTTTCATAATCTGGTTTGTACTGCTGTTGTAAGCTTACACTGAAATTATATAGAAGACCTGCTTGTTCAGAAAGGGAGTTACTTTTCCAAAGCAATTATGTTATTGTTTCATGGTTGATATGGGTGATGAGAATGCAGAACCAGATTCTCTCATGGAGAGTGAAAGTTGTGGATCGAGTTTAGTGGAACAAAATTGTGATATTGATATCAACGAATTGACATGGATGACAAGAGATGTACAAAGCATAGATGTTTGAGTAGAGTCTTAGGGATACGTATGAGGAGCAATCTTTTGATACTTTTGAGTTTTTTGTTTTACATTATATATTTTCATGTGTTGAATCAAATTTCTATTGCTATATATATGCATTTGGTTAACTTTTAGTGCCTAAGATCCTATTAGAATTATGTTTGTGTTTCTTTATTTCTGTGTTTCTATGTTTGGCATAGTTTTCAATTGTATAGCTTTGTGTTTAGAATAATTGAATGTACTATTACGTGAATTTATTGACACATCAATCATCAAAAGTTACTGAGTGTTATTTTGTGTTTTGTTAGAGTGAGAGTGCCTTTCAGATGCAAAAAGAAGACGTTTAACGAAGGTAAGCATGTCCGTGACTGGTTCGTCTTCTTGTGTCAAAAATGAGATTGATGGTTCGATGCAAGTCAACAAGGATTATGATTCTGCACAAGAAGCAATAGAAGCACTTGGTATTGAACTAAATTAGTAGCTTTATGAAACCTATATAGATGCTCATGTTTCTCTACTATTTTCAATGTATTTCCTATACTAATAGTTACTTGTTTAACAGAAAGGCGTAAAGGACCAACTATTCTTGCAGATTTTTGGAATCAATCACTAGATGAGAAAATTGTCGTATACTAAACTATTATGGACAACCTATCGGTGAAGAAGCTGGTCTTTTAGCTAGTTTTTTAGGGACCATAGGAAGGAATTCAGAGCTGGCACCACAAGGATATTCTGATTGGAGAATGGTACCAAAGGAATACAAAACCTTATGCAGGAATGAAATCAAGGTATGTTAATATATTTCGATCACCTTGTTGTGACCAAGTTTGATATTTAGTTGTCTCAAGGAAACTTTACTTGTCTTTGTTTACGTTTTCCACATAGAGGCGAAAAATTTATTCTTCAATCTCTAGGAAAAATAGTGAATGAGTTTAGAGGCGAACTCAAAGTTGAATATTATGAGCCCTACAAGTATAACCGGAACTATTTAGTGAATAATAGGCCAGCTCTTGTGCCTAATGATCAATGGTTCGATCTTCTTACATATTGGGATAACGAAAAAACAAGGTATGTTATTTCCTAATTATGTGCTCTGATGTATCTCTTCCCCTACTATCTTCGTTTGTTTGGTTGTTTAATATTATGAACTCATACTTTGATGTTTATGTGATTGTATCTACTAGTCTTAATATGTTTTTAAGCTCCATATGAAAAGGTTGTAATTCACGTTTCTGATGTCAGTAGAAAAATGACTGCCCCAACGAACTATGTGCCAGTAGAGAAAACTAAAACAAAGAAGCCTAAATAAGGCTAAGGGAAAAAATACGAGTCTTATAGAATCATCAGAGGTTGTACCCTCTCAAATCAATTAAGGCAGCATCTGAAGGCTCATAATCAGAGGTTGTTCTCTTAGTTTGCCTTGATCTAGCTTTAGCGACTTCAATCGGAAACTATTTCCTGAACGTGCCCCCATTTCTCAAGTTCTTCCTCCCATGGATCCTCACTAGAAGGTCTCTTTTTTGTAATCAGATTCACCTATTTCCAATTTCTTTCTGTAATATGTTTGTTTAGATTTCTGATTTGTTGCAGTTTGGCTGGTTTGACTCATTCAACTTCTTTCCCTTTTCATATGAATTTGGTTAATCTCTCTGTGTGCTTGCGTGTGTGTGTTTTCTATTGTTTTGATGACAATAATCATCTGTCTTATTGCAGTTTGGCTAGCTATACTTGTACGGTTTCTGGTTGAATGATGTGTAGAAAACTTCTTTATTTTCTTTCTGGTTTCCGTTGACTCAAGGGGTATTTAAGAGTCATAGGCTTATGGACATTTATTACTTTTCCAGATGCCATCATATACTTAACTAGAAGTGCCTTTTTTCCTGAATACATCTATTGTTAAAATATAATGTACTCTAAGCTCATAGACATTCTTACTCTCCCAGATGCCATCATATACTTAACTAGAAGTGCTTTATTTGTAAGAGAATGTTCCACATCTACATTTCATTATTCCTCATTCTTGTTATTTAGTTCCAAGCTGTAAGAAAAATTTTGTGTGATACTTTCGTAATCATGAAAAGTCATAACATCAATCTCCCATCTTATTTTGTAAGTACAACTTTACTCTGGAACTCGAGTTTGACTTTAGATTCTTCCGTTTTTTGCCGAATTCAGTACTAGTATATAGGAACATACTTCATGAAGAACTGATTTTCTTTTCTATTCTTTTATTTTTCACCGAATTTAGTACTAGTATATAGGAACATACTTCATGAAGAATAAAGTGCCCTCCAAAGTTGGAGCTTTTGAACAGAATGCATTCCTCAAGGAAGTTGGTAATAAACTCAGAAGTTTTGGGTTTTAGCCTATAATGCAGTTATTGAATTTGCAGTTTGTTCTCTTCAGCCAAAGAACAAGAAAGCAATAAGTAGGAAAATCCATATTTTCACACAAAACAGACACCTTTTTTCTTCTTTTCCATCTCAAATCATCTTGAGTATACCAGCTTAGAATGTTTTAGAATGATTAAGCTCTAACTCTTCGATATATTCTCCATTCTTCCATTAGATATGATTGTGTGATTGTGTTTCTTTGAACAAATTTCAACGTGCATTTCTTTGTTCACCTATTTGGTTCATCATGTGGATGGGGGTTGGGACGATGCTTCCGAATGTTATTGTTTCGTTGAATAATTTATATTAATCTTATATATTTATTACCTAATATTAATAAGTTACGGATTTAATTTATAGGATTATGATCATTTGTCTCAAGGATGGGGAAGCTATAATTGAGTCTTACGATTGGACTTTGCTGGCATCTAGGTATGGTATGGTTTTGTAAAGCGAATTAAATGCTCTTTTAATAGGCATAACATAAAGTTTAGCTTTTTTGTCTTTGATTTTCGGCAGGTACAACTATAGGGTTGGAAGTAGCAGATCAGAGTAGCAACTTTTTGGTGAAGATATGAAGCTATTAGGAAGATATCTTTTCTGTTCATAAGTAACATTTGGTTTGTACGTAACTGCTTATATGACTATGGAGATATTAGACTCCTTTTTGATATAAGGAGGTCAATGTAAATTTTGTTGACTTGAAGTTATTATATTATATATATAGTGACATATACTAGACTATCTCTTTGATGTCTTTGTAATTGTTAGCCAGGTAAGTCTGATACTTGTGCACATTTTCATATTGGCAATATGATTGGGATTATTTAGCTATAATTCATACCACTTAAAGCAATTGTAACCGATACCAGAATAGTAGTCATTTCTTAGTAGTCTCGGAAATTGTAGTTGACACAATAGAAATAGAATCAAAAGAAATGACAATTATCTTTTTTGTGGCAATTTCAATTGACACAATATTAATTAGTAATGATAAATCATTGTCAATTGTGGCAATTACAATCGCTGCTGATTTAAGTATAGTACTAACATGAGTTTACAAAAGCCGGTTTCTCCGTAAATACAAACACCAGACATGCACAGTTCCTGACCCTGCACAGACCCCTGCACCAGTCCTAATCCGAGTTCTGGAGGCTGGTTTATTTGCTTAATGAAGTCTATGCACCAACTGGAAAGAAAAAAAGAAGAATAAACTAAGGGGAAACTACCTTTGCTGTAGTTCTGGGTGCCATTGCCAGTAAATCACATTGCGGACTCCTCACCCCCTCACTATTTTGAGGTGTCGTATTAGTGCCCTGCAACAAACATGTAGGTTAATGTAGTTCATACTTCAGCTAAATGAAAGCGGTTCATAGCATAGAAGTACAAAAATCAAACCTAAGCTAGTTTCTCTTACGAAACAGTGGTGTGTGTGAGAGTGATTCTGTCACAATGCCTCAAAGATCACACACAATCAACAAAACAAGCTAACAGAGAAAGCACAAGTTTATATCCAGGAACTTGAGAATCAGTAACGTGCTCTATAGTATTCATTTTGATGCAGGGAGTTAGATCCTAATTAAACCATCTGTAGCGGCGTTTCAAAGGTCTCAATTACGGCACAGAAACCATTCCCTTTAACCAGTATCATGTTAGTGCAGCCTTCACCCAATAAACAGTTACTCACTTAGAACCCCGGAACAGCCCCCCTTGCACATACCCCCAACCCCCGAACCCCTGCACATACCCCCCAACCCCCACTTCCCCTGCACAGACCCCCGAACCCCTGAACACCCCCACCCACATCCCCTACCCCCGTGCACATAATGAGAACAACATCGACTTTTTGAGATTAATCTAAGAACCAAAGTGTCGGATTTCCATGTCAATACTAAAATAAATGAACTTACAACATTAGTTTTGGAGGCCAATATAGCTATGTCATCCTCGGGATCAAGCTCATCCTCGGGATCAAACTCATCATCTGAATCATCAGGCTCGACCACTTCTTCACCAACACTTCCCCGTAAAGCATTTGTTTTTTGTAGCAATATTTTGTGGGCAAGGTTTCCTAGACCTTGAGCTTCCATCCGCTCCGCATTGATCTTCAACTTTTCGAATCGTTGTTTTTCATAATTAAGTATCAGAGTAGCATCAGCCACCTTTTTAATTTTTTTCCCTTTCATCTGCATGTATCTTGTTAGTTATTTTATCGAGCAATGCCCAAAATGACGTGGATTATGGGCAACGGTATAAAAATTCCATTGAACAATTCAATGTAATCAAATTATGTTAAACAACTAGTATTTATCATAAGTAAAATATGTGAAAGCAATAAAGGCCCAATATTCATTCATTAAGATCAATGCAATAAATACAAATAAGACTTACATATATTAATATAAAAGGCTTACAAAAATATCGAAACTAAACCATATATAATCTTCCGTTCCCTCTTCCTAATTAAGATCTGAACGCATATAAATCAAATCGAAATCTTCATCATCTGGTGTGATTTGCACACCCGTTGATGTAGGTGGCATGTCATCAAAGAGGTCATATTCTTCTTCATCAAACAACATCTTCCACACCATAAATGTGATGTTTTCCATGAATAACAACCTGCCAACCAGATTTAGTAATATCTCGAACATAAAACACTTGTTTAGCCTGTGAGCCTAAAATGAAAGGTTCATCGGTGTCATGGAAACGAGTTGGGTCTACCACAGTGAGCCCGAATTCATCAGTTTCTCGGCCACGTCGATTATCAACCCATTGACATCTGAAAAGGGCGATTGGAAATTCAATGTAGTCTAACTCCCAAATCTCTTCGATGACCCCTTAATACACCAAATTCGAATCAACCGACCTCACATCCTTTGCACTAGCAAACTCGGTGGAAGACGCAGTCACCATGACACCACTATTTTGTAGTACACCCTTCCCATCTTGACGTTTTGTGTAGAACGAATACCCATTGATGTCATAACCCTCAAATGACCTCACTAGTTTTCTTGGACCCCTTGCTAGCAATATGATCATGTCTGGAACACTGTGATTAGGTTGCTTCAATTCACTTGCCACTTGCTTCTTAAACCAGTTAATGAAAGTTCGATTATGTTCTAACATTGCCTTACGTTCATTCTTAGGATACATGCTCCTCAATAGCTTCAAGTGCTTGATTACGTAAGGATGAACGATTGAGAGATGTTGAAACACATATAGGTGACCTTTTTCTTTCCTTTAATTAGGAGGGATGACATCCCTTCCACCAATTGTGCCTTTACCTCGTAGCCTGCCCTTATGACGAGAAACTCTTATTCCAATTGCCTTTATGCTAGCAATGAACTCCGCACAAAACTCCCCGATCTCGTCAGCCATATATCCTTGAATGATGCTAGCCTCGGGCTTTTCTTTATTCTTTGCTTTGTCTTTCATAATCTTAAATATCTCATACAGGTACATCCATCTCAAAAAGACCGGGCCACAAAGCTTAATTTCCCGAACAAGATGTACAATCAAGTGAACCATGGTATCAAAGCAAGAAGGTGGAAAATACATCTCAAACTTGCATAAGGTTTAAATTATGTCATTTTGTAATGCCTCAAGTGTTTTTGGATCTATCAATTTACTATAAATTCTATCAAAGAACAAGTATAACTTGACAACAACATGGCTTACATGAGGTGATAGTAGACCACGAATAGGCACCGGAAAAAATACTTGCATCATTACATGACAATCATGTGATTTCATAGTTACCATCTTCAAATCTTTCTGGGTAACATATGTTTTCAAATTTGAACAATATAAATTTGAACAATATCCAGAAGGCACCTTGATATCGTACAAAAACTCATAAAATAGTCTTTTCTCTGCCGAAGACATTGTGTAGCAAGCCGGAGGGAGATACATCTTACCATTTGTTCTCGGCTGAGCCCAAAGATTCGGACGAATCCCTCTCTTCTCCATATCCAACCTCGCACCTAACCCATCTTTTGTCTTACCAGGCATGTTCATCAACGTTCCAAGAACAGCATCGCACACATTTTTTTCAATGTGCATGACATCAAGACAATGTCTTACCTGCAAATCTTGCCAATATGGAAGGTCCCAAAGAGCAGATACTCTTTTCCAGAGCACACCTTTCGTTGATGTGGATTTTGTGGCCATACCATGAACCGTTTTAAAATGTTTAATATGATCATAAATCTGCACCCCTGTTCTTGGTTCGCGTGCCACTCCTTTCTCAATGAATCCATTAAATTGACTTTTCTTCATACGATAAGGGTGATGACGATCAAGAAACCTCCGATGATTCATGTACACATTGTTATGGGAATGTGTCAAGTAAATGGGCTCCATATCCTCTTCACAAATAGGACATGCTTGCTCTCCCTTAACCTTGTACCCTGAAAGATTCCCATACGCTGGGAAATCATTCACTGTGCAGAAAACCGTGGCACGTAAATTGAAATCCGACTGTGTGTAGGCATCAAACATCGGCACCCCTTCAGACCACAACAACTTCAATTCTTCAATTAAATGTGCTAAATACACATCAATATCATTTTTCGGTTGTCTAGGTCCAGAAATTAACAAAGGCATCATCAAGTACTTGTGCTTCATACATAACCACGGTGGAAGGTTATAAATAGACAAAAGAACAGGCCATGAGCTATGTCTACTGCTCTGGGATCCGTATGGATTCACCCCATCAGTTCAAAGAGCTAGTCTGAGGTTCCTATCCTCTTTCCCAAAATCAGAATTATGTTTATCAAATTGTTGCCACTACTCACAATCAGTGGGATGCCTGGTTTTCCCATCGTTCTTCCTCACATCGGCATGCCACCTTAAGTTCTTTGCGTCGTTCTTAATTAAGAACATACGCTTAAACCTAGGTATACTTGGAAGGTACCACAACACCTTCGCAGCATGCCCAATCTTGTTTTTCTCGATAGCGTCAGCCCCTTTGTCATCAAACATCCCCTCGTTTTTCTTATACCGCGATATTCCACAAATTGGACACTTGTCCAATTTCTCATACTCCTTACGGAAAAGAAGACAATCATTAGGACATGCATGAATTTGCTGGTATTCTAGGCTGAGAGGACACATTAATTTTTGGCATAATAGGTCGACGTGGGAATCTCATTACCCTTTGGAAACATATTTGCTAACGCTTCCAAAAACAACGTAAAACTCGCGTCAGTCCAATTATCCTGTGCCTTGATGTTATACAATTTTAACACGCCTTCGAGGAGTATAGGGGTGAAAATTTTGGACATCCAGGGTATAGGGGTGTCGTAGCGGCCTTTTCAACTCTCTCAAATCGCTCAGGAGTGTCACTAAGTTGTTCTTGTAAGCCTCACATTATCTCATTCATATCATCTTCGACGGCTAACTCAGCATCACTGTCTTCACACTCCTCACCATTACCAGAAATCATAGAAACTTCATTATTGTTATTATCATCTTCCTCATAATTGAGACCACCATCATTTGCCTCCATTGGTATTTGGCTTCGCATTCCCTAGAACTATGTTCTCACCATGCCAATACCAAGCTTCATACATCTGAGTAAACCCTCGCCGAAACAGATGATCCTCTATAACCCCAATATCATCCCACTTCCTTAGATTATTACAATCACGGTATGGACATAAAATTGTGGCAACTCCCTTACTCCTTTGGTGTTCTAAAGCCACTCTACAAAATTCTTATACCCCATTAAAGAAGTCAATTGTGTTGCATTCACCATACATCCAACAACGTTGAGGATCCATTCTAAAAAGTTAGGAAAAGCGGAATTAAACACCTAACAACTACACATGATAGACCACTCAATAAAATCAATGCATTCTCCAAGAAGGTCTTTATCACTCCATTATAACCCATCCTAGGACATCTAATATCACTAATGAATGTACACCAACTCTTCGATTCTAAGGAAATTTCGGCAGCATTTTCCTATAGTTCTCCAAGTAGCACGATGTAGCAAATTGCTTAACTACATATGTACCCGGAGAACATATTAAGGAAATGGCAAACCGAAATTATCCTTAGAATCGAAAAGAAGGCATACATTCACATGCTAAGTGAGATTAAATGTCCAAGAACAGTCCCAAAATCGGGGACTATTCAAGACTTACTCCTAGTGAGTAAGTCTTGAACGGGTATCTAGGCTTATGATTGATAATGCAACAAACATACAAACTAAACAATGCAACACCAGTTCTTACTCAAATTCTTAAAATGAACATCTAGTAAGGCATTAGAACATCATTTCAACTAGCTTAGCAAACCAATAAACACGAAATTGATAATTTAAAGGTACTAGCAATTGATTTCACGAGCATTAGCGATTAAGGTAATACTTTGTACATGGTTGATTCATATGACAGTAAATTGTGCAATAGTTTGCCTCTTAAGAGTGTTATCTATTTCATCACCAAGCATCGCAAAATCACCATTTAGGATAAATTTTTTCAATGCTCATTTCTCTCCCGAACTTCTAATCCCTAAACTCCCACGCCCTGTAGAGGTAATTGTGTTAACTTAAAACTAACAAAAAATTTATTCATGTCTTGGGCATCCTCTTAAGTCTTAAAGAAAACGCGCAAATCTCGTCTAATGGGTGGTGTTATAGTATCTACTATCTAGTAACCAGTTTGAGTTAACCACCTCCCTCACAAGTCACAACTCAGTGACTCACAACTCACTCCCCTCACATCACAGTCAACTATAACACCGCCCAAAAACCCACCATTTTCTCTGGTTCTCTTCTCCAATGGCATGGCAATTCCTGTACAAATCCTATTCATCCTCCTCCCTCTCCTCTTCTTCCTCAATACACCATACTACATAAATTTTTCATTATTTACACAAATGCTACAAACTTCAAACATTAGATATCCAAATTTTCCTAAACATTAATTTCTCTAAATTGCATAAACAAAAACCAAAATTAAATTTATAAATGAAAAAAATTACAAAATCAACCATGTACAAAGTATTAAATTAAATTTTCTAGTTTAGATACAAAGCAAAGTTATCTGAGAGACACCGCGACGGCGAGTCAGGCGGAGGCGATTAAACACTTGAGAACAGTGACGAACTTGCTGGAATGAACGCCTGACGAACTTGCTGGAATGAACGCCTGAGAAACGAATTGAACGTCTGAGAACAGTGAGAGAAACACTTAGAGGAACGAACGCCTGAGAACAGTGAGGGAATGGAACAGTGTTAATTTAGGGATTTGGCGGGGGCAAAGAGCGAGAAACACTTAGAGGAATTAATGAGTTTAAAAAATTTATTTGTCCAACTTAGCTGCGGGTGTTAACTAAGTAGCTAAGTAAATTTTTGGCCAATTTAGCTGTGGTCAATTTTTAAAGCCCGCATCAAAACTCAATTTAGCTACGGGCTACATCAGAGGCCCGCAGTGACTATCACTGAGCTGCGGGCTGTTCAGATAGCCCGCCGTTAACGGGGAGCAGTAACAACTATTTTTTCCACTAGTGCCCTATTTCTCTGTAACTGATGACTTTCTCAATTTAACTTCACTCGAAGTCTTCGCTTTCTCTTTCTCCCTTTATTTCTTGAATACAAAGAATTCTCTCAGATAATCTCACTCACCCAACACGCAAAAAAAGAAGAGGAGTAAAACAAAATAAAACCTTCTAAGCATTGAGGCTTCGTAAAATTGGAAAGCCTTGGTTTATTCTCTTCCTTTTGCTATTTATAAGAAATAACAACAACACTATTATTCTCTTCAAGGTGGTTATGGGTTGAATATAGGCCATAACCACCACATTTTAGCCGTTACTCCTTGATTACGCCAGCTCATCCCACAATCAATTTAGCACTCCCTCTATATTCGTAGGTTGTTGTTGGCAGTTAGAGATTCATGGGTATAGTTGGTTGCTGCACTTCCTTGATTATAGGAACTGACTTAGCGGTCAGTTTCTTGACCTCTTAGGTTCTAGGCACATTCTACCTGTGCAGTTTCTCTCTTCATGCGCGTGGTGATTATGTTTGTTATACAAGATTTGACTCGTTCAAATCTGAATAAAACACATCAAAATTAATCCAACTAATATAAGTAGAATTTATTTTATTATATTCAAAGTAATATTCCATACTATTAAGTTAATTCAAAGCAAGTAATAACATACTTATTTGAGTGCATACAATAATTAATTTAAATAACTTGACTAGGTTAAACTCATAACCATTTCCCCACAAGTGAACTTAAATTAATTATTTCCATAAGACATAAAAAGAATATAAAAACTATTTATATTCAAAATTAAATCGTAAGTAAATCTAACTCTAGAAACAAATCCTATGTAAAATAATTAAATTCTAGACTCAACAAGATATTATTTGTCATCATTAAAACAGTGAATACAACAATTTACTACTTTCAAAAATGGAAAATAATGCAAGTAAAAAAAAACGGGGGAAGTATTATAATGTATGAGCACATATTGGACCCCGTAACCTGGCACTTCCTGTCACACATCCATTGACAACACGTTGTTGTACATCTAACATGTCAAAAATCTTTTAAACTTTCAAACATGTGTGTAAGAGGGTTTGAACTCATAAAATTTTGAACTATCATAGCACTACCACCAAGCTACATCGTTTTTTGTTATCAAATCTCAATTAGTAAATCCTTTACCTTAAATGAAAAAGTGGAAAACATGACCAGGTATATATAGTTTGATCATGAATGGGTAAGAGGCAATTGTTTGGGCAACTCCAAACACTTTTTGTTAAAAAAAACAAGCGAGTAAACCCCCCCTAATTACACCATTCATTACCTTTCTAAAAATTATGTAATTTGTTGCAATGTTATGGCATATAATTATAAAATTTATTTATCAATTACAAAGTTCATGCAAAATAATATTATAGTGCAATAAAATATAAAACGTTAAAACTAGTTATATACTTCTCCGTTTTTTTATAATTACATCATTGAGCATGTGCAAATGAATTAAGGAGAGGAGAGAGATAGAGAGAGGGAAAAAAGGGGACCCATGTGATTGGAGAGATGTAGAGATAAAGTATTTCCCTAAAATGAAATGATGCAAGTAATTTGCTACTTTCAAAAAATGGGAAATGATGCAGTAATAAAAAGCGGAGGAAGTATAAAGCACAAGGAGGTGTTACTATATTCATTTGTGGGACCATCGCGATCAAGGAAAATCTTATGCTCTGTATGTTCTACAAGGCATTATCATTTGAAAAGATATTGTGGTAGGAACAACTAGATTTGACAGAACTGACCCGACTAGAATAACCCAGCTCTGAATCAAGCTTATCAAATAGGACCTATATAAAACTTGACCTTATCTGAATTAGCCTAAATCACATTGTCGGCTATTAATCATCATTACAAAATAAACCAAATTTAATTTCTTTTATTTATTATACCTTTATTTATAATGTTATCTCTTATTTGTTATTGGTAATTATTGACTTAAAGTTAGTTACTATTATGTTTTAAAATTATTTATATTGAACTATTAACTTAACCACAAACAAATCAGGCTTTAATTGCCCCAATCCTGGCTTGATTGCTAAGGTCGAGAACAAAACTCATACCCATTCAAGTGATATGATGGCCACCTCCAGCAACAAAACAAGCAAATTAGCAATGACATAAGACAACCAATCTGCACATTATAATTATGTCTAAAAATTAACTGGTATAACCCTAACTATGACCGTTCCGCTCAATATTATCCGAAGTATGAGTTATTCCAGAATAATCCAAACTAATGGGGGTATCTTCTCAAAATAATCCAAACTCTTAATTCTAGTATATATACTTGTTCAGAAATGGAACATTGAAGGCAGAAAAAATAAAGTTCCGATTTTTTTGGAAAGATACCCCTAACAATTTGGGTTATTCTAGAATAATTCATAGTTGAGATTATTTTGGGCGGAATGATTATAATTGTAATTATTCTAGTCAATTTTTCCTTTTATCTATTGTTAAAAAATGGGTTTTTTTGGCAAAAACCACCTATTCTAATAGACAATATAGGTTTAACCACCTTTTGTAATTTTTTTTAAAAATAACTACCTTTTATGTTTAAAACCTGTAGGAATCACTACCAAAACCACTTTCAGGCCAAATTTTAGTGGTTTTCCGTCATCTTCTTCATTTCCACCTAATTTTCCTTCGATTTTCTCATTCAATCCATCCTTAATTCATCAAATTGGGGGAAATTTAAATTTTTTTTCAATTAATCATTCATTTGGGATGACGGAAAACCACTAAAATTTCCCCCAATTTGATGAATTAAGGATCAATTGAATGAGAAAATCGAAGGAAAATTGGGGGGAAAAAAGAAGATGACGGAAAACCACTAAAATTTGGCCTGAAAGTGGTTTTGGTAGTGATTCCTACAGGTTTTAAATATAATAGGTAGTTATTGTAAAAAAAATTACAAAAGGTGGTTAAACCTATATTGTCTATTAGAATAGGTGGTTTTTGCCAAAAAATCCTTAAAAAATATACAAGATAAATTCGAAATTTTTGTCTAATATGGAGGATAGATTAGAAAATATCCCATATATTAAACCTCTCCATAATGCTATCTATGTGTTGTTCAATATGATCTCATTGTGTGTGTGACTCGACGTAAAGATTAAACACGAGAAGCTTCAGTTCATAAAAAAGTGATGGCGTCTATCCTTTTTGCCATTTTTCCAAAAAAATATAAGTTAATCAAATGGCATCAAAATTGTTGGGACATGGTTTTCTCTACGAAACTTAATTTGCCTAATTTTAATTATTGATAAATGAGAATAAAATCAACATTGACATTTATAAGCACATGACTAGAGTAGGCACCGAAAACAACACCAGTGATTGAGGGAGCAAGTTTGCATGTCCATCAACTTACCTGTAATTCACTTGCTTCACCTGCCACATGAAATATTTATTGTCGCTCGACCAACCAAAATTTTTGGTAGATTTACACTAAGTTTGCAAAATCTGATTTAGTACTTTTTTATTATTAGTCACTAAAGTACTTATGTTACGCTTTAACAAAAACACTACTAATTATTTGCAGAGGTGGACTCGACTGAGAAAAATGCGATTTCAAAACTGCAAAATCCGCTAAGGTACCTCAAAAACACACGACTAACATTGATAGATCTTTCGGAAGCTAAAAGATACACCTTGGTGTACATACCTCTACGTACATCAAATGACTATTAGTTGGTCAAAATTAGTACGAAACAAAATGAGTATGAGTTGGTCAAAATGAGTACGAAAGAGAATGAGTACGAATATTCAAAATAAGTACGAAGCCAAAAAAGTAGGAATATTCCAAATGAGTACGAATTACCTCAATGAGTATGAAGCCAAATGAGTATGAGTTTTTCTATGAGTTTTCCAATTGAGTATGACTTAGCCACATAAATATGAGTGATAGCCTTAAGAGAAATTTCTAAAATGACTATAAATTTTCCAAATGAGTATGACTTAGCCAAATGAGTATGAGTTAGCATTAAGAGAAATTTCTAAAATGACTATAAATTTTCCAAATGAGTATGACTTAGCCAAATGAGTATGAGTTAGCATTAAGAGAAATTTCTAAAATGAGTATGAGTTTTCCAAATAAGTATGACTTGATGAGTATGAATTTTTCAAATGAGTATGACTTAGCCAAATGAGTATGGATTTTCCAAATGAGTGTGAAACTCAATGAGTATGAGTTTGTCAAATGAGTATGAGCTACTGGTGTGAAGTTGTCGTATACTCCTAACCAAATATAATTAACCTTCTTTCCTTAACAACTGAATGTATAGCGGAAGTAAAGATCGTATCAACAGGGAGCAAAGTACAAGTCTATAAGTAGCGGAATCAAATCCCTAGAGTCTTCTAGGAGTCATGTAACCAATAGGGGGGTTTGCTTAGGAACAAAGACTACAATTATAGAGATTAAACAAGAAATGTTGTAAGTTAAGTCAATGAAAAAGGGACTTGGACTCGATTAGCATCCACCTTCAACCAAAGTATCGATCATGGAATTCATAAACATTTCTCCCCTTTTGGTCACCTATTGAGAAGTCTAAACTTATAACCTCCTAGATAATGGTTAAACAAACACGATCAGCGTGGTTTGAACCCCCTCTTATTATCACCTAACTCAAACAAATAGCATTTAAGTTCAAACCAACAGTAGCATTAGAACCGAGGAACAAAAGGATTGCTAATGATAATGAAGCATTAACATTCAAGCAATAAGTAAAGTTTCTCTAAGAACTTGAAGCAAGATCAGCATTACAACAAACACCTAGTGTGCTACTACAGAACTAAGAACATAACTAACCGATTATGTTCTTAACTCTAGATTTTGATCATTTACACAACTACACTAGTAGTACTCCTAGCAAGATTATGCAAATATCAATGAAATAAGCTCAAGAGACCTTACAATAACCAAGGGAGATGAGAAGCACAAGAGTTCTCACATACAAGAGTTGAAAGTTTCAACTAACCGGATCCAAGAACAAGTTTACGCTAGAACATACATGATTTACACCAAAGATTTCTAAGAGTTATTAGTGTTTCAAACCCTAGGAATGGGAGCTAAGTACTCTCTATTCTCCTTCTCTCTCTACAAAATAAAGACGATCTAAATAACATAAGCCAAAACCATCCGTAGAAGGAAACATAAAAGAAAAGAGAGGTGGGCGGCAGTGCCAGGTCGCGACTCGCGATAGGCTGTTGCCCCTCCTTTCTTGAAAGCTCTAACATAAAAGGGGAAGGAAGAAAGGCTTGGATAGCCCAGCAGGATCCTCCTTGGTGGCTTGGCCGCTGCAATGGCTCGATGGTCGGAGCTCGGAATCGGAAGACTTGGAGCTTGGCTTGGAAGCTTTAAAGGACTTCGGAAGGCTTCGAGATGACGTGCCGCTAGGAGGTTGGATGACTTGATGCTTCGGAGAATGATAGAATGTTGCACGAACAAGACAAACACCAAAACTTAGGACACGACTCTCTAGACCTCTTTAACACAAAATCAAACCCGAACTCTAAACACAAACCGACACACAAAACCATACAAAAATCGCCTAAGATTGGAGAATAAATTTGACCATCAAATTGCCCCACACTTAGACCTTACTCGACCTCGAGTAACACAAAACAAAAGGAAAAATAAGACCGACAAGCTAGACACGCACCAAGCTACAAATCCCCTTATTGTTCCACTCCAAACCGTCCAAGCTACCAAATTCCAACCATATAAACTTGGGATTACACAAAAAGAAGTACATCCCACTCAATGGCCCAAAATAATACTCTACAAATCAAACTCAAATTCCGAAAAGTTTTGGGAATCGAGTTTTAACAATTACCATCACAAATCTATCAACCCAAAATGCTTTGAAGGACTAAACGCTAAGGACTAGACGACTACCCCACGCGTAGTTGTAAGCTCACCCAATACACGCTCAAACATCACCAAAAATGAGCCAAAAAAGAGACACGTCCTCACTTCCGAAGACACAAGACTCAAGCCTAGACTAACCCGAAAAAAAAACTCCAATGTCGCCCCACTTATGACGCCAATACCAGCAAAAGAGATGATTGCACAAATTTGTTTTTTCTTTCTCTCTTTTCTTTTCTCTCATTTTGCCTAGGAGCCCTTTCGGGTTTTCATCCTAGCTTAACATTCATTTTATCTCTCTTTTATTTTGGCTCACTACCTCACCCGCTCATGATAAGCCACTTTTTTGCATAGGCCGCCCTTTCGGGTTTTCAACCCAGCGGGATTTCTTTCCATCTTTTTTTTCTATTTTTTTTCTATTTTTTTTCTTCAAATTTACATCAAATTACAAAGTAAAGGCTCAAAATACATTAAAATCAAATGCGAAATAAATATAAACAACCACATTTGCAAAATATCCCCCACCCCCACACTTAAAAGGCACATTCTCCTCAATGTGGAAAGGACAAAAAGAAGAAGTGGGGAAGGGAAATGTAACACCCCGCTCAAACCGAACCCTTTTTATATTAATAAAACGCGTTTGAGGGGAAATCAACGAGGGTTCAATTCGGATGGAGCGTTACCGCCGCACTAACTCCTTGGAATTAAGTGCAAGGCTAAGTAACTAAAATATTTTCATTCCGAACTTAATTAAAGATCCTTACAACCAAATTAAGCTAGTTCGTTAAATACTAAGTGTTTCAGAGTTCCAGCGGAAAAAAAATATTAAACTAGGTGGATGACAACTTCTAGTTGATCTCTCATAATTCCCCTCGATCACCCACCTGCAAATAAACATTGAAAAAGACAAGAGAGACAAGCTCCCAAAAATCAGGTAAACTGAGTAATTCCAACTTCATCCCGTAAAAATACTTAAGTTTAAACTACGTTGTAAATATTATATAAGTCGAGTTGAAAAGCATAGCACATAAATACATATAGTTAATAGGCCACATTAACATAGAAATATTTCATTTTATTTACGGAAGGGAAGGAGAATGCTAGCAAGCCGGTGATACACCTCGTAAACTACTTGCTTAAAGAGTGTGAGCCGGTGATACACCTCGTAAACTACTCACACAGTAGACCGGTGATACACCTCGTAAACTACCCACTAAAAGTAATATTGGACATAAAACAGAGTCCCTAGTGTGCACACCCCTTCTAACTTGGAAACACATCAAGATAGAAGGAATACAAATAACAGAAAAATCAGCATAGTAACAAAAGAACCTGTAGGTGGCCGCTAACCTCCCATATAGGGCAACCTGTTGATCACTTCCTTCCTTTATTTCACTTTAAGTGATTTATAGCTTTTACTTCAAGTTATCACATAACACACGTTCACATATACATCGTTATTTTAACTGAGAGTGAAAACCGTTACTCCAATTCCATAACTCATTACATACATAGCTAATTCCGATAGCATATCCATATTCTCAACCATCACTTGGTTACATTAACTCATAACCATTTCCATAATCACGATGTTTACTTCCGTTTATAACTCCCATATTAATAATAACGATTATAATAACCATATTAAATAGTATCGATAATAATAATAATAATAATAATAATAATAATAATAATAATAATAATAATAATAATAATAAGGAAAAATTGTCAAGAACCATCTAATAAAGACACTTTTTTTGAGAAAACCACCTAATAAACGTTTTATTATGAAAAACCACCTAATAAAACACTTTTTCTTTCCAAACACCACCATTTAAGACCAAATAAGTAACTCATTTGACCTTGTAATTAGTTCCTTCCATTTGCATTCAACTCAAAATGACTCTTCTGGAGTTACTAATCTGTCGATAAGTCGTTCCGAGGGTAACGAAGTCATTAATTTGGTCTCAAGTGGTGGTGTTTTGAAAGAAAAAGTGTTTTATTAGGTGATTTTGTATAATAAAACGTTTATTAGGTGGTTTTCTGAAAATAAGTGTCTATATTAGGTGGTTTTTGACAATTTTTCCTAATAATAACAACAAAGTTATGTCGAGTTTAATTACTATTTAAATCACGTTATAATAGTCATCTTCATAGTCCATAGTCCAACTTCCATATTCACGGTTCATGATAAAGATCCATTCTTGTTATCCATTTTATTACTCATAATTCATACTTAAATTGATAATCGTAACCCATAATTAATCCATAATCAATATCCACATATTAACTTTATTATCACATAATCACATCATTAATTCACATAATCTCGAGGTTAAATCGTTTTATTTTACGGAATCTACTTGTGGATGAACATTGGTAATTACCTCTTGAAGCGTGCTTGAAACTAAATCACGAACGAATCAACACTCTTGGAAATCCTCGTCTACGCAATCGGAGTCTACAATTAAGCGAAATCTAAAGTGAGTTTCCTAAATAACCCCTTATGATTTTATAATTAAATAATGTAAATAATTTAAATAACTTAAAGAAACTCATTATTTAAAGAATTTTATAAATCGAAGTTTAAGTTTTACGAATTTATTTATAAAAATCATTTTAAGTACTTAAAAATTATTTCAACTTTAATATTTATTTAACTTAAACATTATAAATAATTTATATAAACATAAATAAACTTCAATATATTCATTATTTTATTTTAGAAACTTAGAAATATTTTTAAGTTATGAAAAGTTAATAAAATCATTAATAGTAAAAATAAACTTAAAATGAAAGTTTTATTTTAATTAAACAAACAACTAACATAGAAGGATGGATCATTTTAGAATGTTGGGCTAACTTTAGAATTAAAAATCTGATTTGGGAGGGAGTAAGTTTGGGCTTCGGTCTATTTAAAATAAAAGGAGTAGGCTTTGGGTTAGTTTAAGTGAAAACAAAAATATGGGAAGGAAATAAAAGAAAGAAATAGTAGAAGAGGAAAGGAAGAAAAAGGAAAAACAGATAGGAAGGGGCTGCCGGATTTGGTGCCGGTTTCCGGCGACTCTAGGCGGCCGGTGGCGGCTGGGCTGGGCGGTCAACAGGTGTGGTTTTTGGTGGTTGGGCTGCGTTGCATCAACGTAAAAGAAAAGAGGGGGAGGCTGCGTGGCGGCAGCGGTGGTCGATGCTGCTGCGCGGCGGCGGTTGGTATCGACGGAGGGAAATTTGTGATGGTTTAAGTGGTTTTGTTTTAATGGTAGTTTAAGCTTTAGTTTTGTTTTAATGGTGGTTAATAAAATCAGAAATTAAAGAGAAGGAGGAAGAAGAAGTGAAGCAAACCTGAACGGTGTTTGCTTGATCAATTAAGTGGGTTGAGTTGGGTATTTATAGGAGGGGAAAATCTGATTTTTAGTTTGAATGGTCAAGCACCATTGATGAGGGTAGTATGTAGGTTGAAGAGAGGTTGCTTCTTACACTCAATTGTGTAAGTGAATCAGATTTTTGAGTGGAAAAATATGATTTCTTGCAAGTGGTGAAAATCTGATTTTGCAAGTGGGAAGTTATGGTTTGCTTGAGATTTTGGAGAAACCATTAATGGTTGTTGAGTGAAGGAGGAAGGTGATAGGTGATGAGTGATAAGTGATGGGTAATGGGTGATAAGTGGTATGAGTAGTAATTTTAAAATCTAGCTTAAAAAGTTGTACATCAAATTAGCTAAGTACATGAAATGTACATAAAATGACATTCTAATGAATTAAATTTCACAATGTTTCTTTAAAATAATTTCAATATGAAATAACAACATTAATAATAGAAATAATATTATATCATAAAAATAATAAATATTTTTCAAATAATTTAAAATAAATCGAAATAAATCAAAGAAAATTCAATAGAATTCATATTGAAACGTTTTTAATATAAATAAAATAATTTGTTAATTTATCAAAATTCGGTGTATTACAGGAAATGGAGGGAAATCTCTAGGAGCCGGAGGGATTCCAGGCTCACCTCGCCGGGAAGCCCTCCTAGCCTCTCTCTCTTGGCAGCATATGGCGCGCGCCATCTCGATATCAGGAGAGGGATCGGTGTACCCAATTTCTTGGTTTTCCGGTCCACCATGGGGAAATCGCGATACAAAGAAGGTGTTCATGGCCGAGACCATTGAACTCATGGTATACATGGTGTCTTCCATCCCATAGTACCTCTCCTGTAAATCACCCAACTCACCCTCAAAAGTGTCTAGCCTCTGCATGACCTGAGCCTGGAATGGGCGTGGAATCATTTCTGGTTCTGGTTGCTGATGATGATGATGGTGCTGGGGAGGTGCTGGCGCTACTTGGAGGGCCAATTCTTCCTCTACCCCCTCCTATACTCCTCATCAGGGGGTAAAAAGAGTTGCTCCACTGTAGTGTTCATGGTAATGGTTGTCCGCTCTTGCGATAATACCATATATTTTACATGATGTGCCCTAAATAACCATACATACCTACTCACCCCTCTCACGTTTTTGGTCCACGACATTGCCGCACTTTGTAACTGGTGGACACCATAGATGTTAGTACCCCGGGTAAAACGCTCTGCCTCCTCGCCCAAAGGGTCAAAGATGGGTTTCTCTTTGTCAGTGGGTACTTGAACTCCTAAATATGTTACTAGGAGTATAATCATTCCCCCCCATGCTCAATTTTCCCGAGGTTTTCCCTTCAGCCGATTGGGCTAGGAAATTTTGCACCCACACGCTCACCCAATCAGGAATACCTTCCCCTTCACTGGTCATAGCCCAAAGACATTTTAGGTCGAAATCGGGAAGGTTAGTGGGTTCCCCTTGGCAAAATACGGTCATGGAGAGAAACCGGTGCACAAAGCGAAGAGTGGGGTGGGGAATACTACTGTTTTTTAATATACTATGCGATTGTTGCCCACCAGTGATTTTATACCAAAAGACGACATTATTGTAATTTTCGGTGTGGAGGAATGCATCATCAGGCTTATATTCCCACCCAAACGCCGTTTTGATTTCAGAGTAGGTCATTGTATAAGCACGATCATTTAGGTGGAAAGTGATATACGGTTCCTCATCCTCATCCCCTTCATGATTCTCCACTGTGGATAGAAATTCTAAGTTGTATCTCTCGTAGGTTCTTGCTCGTTTGAAAATAAATAAATTAAGTCCAACCTTTTCGAGAAGTCCTTCCATAGACTCTAGTAACCCAAGTTGTTCTAAGGTGGATACGTCAATAAATTTGGTTTCTTGGATTGTCCTCACCGGTCTTGTTAGTCTATCCCAACGTCTCTTAGCATCCCTACTAAGTTTCTTAAAGCCTCGGTCATTAGTGGCGGGAGGGGTTCTGTAGAACTACTTAGAGTGGAGGTTCGGGCTCTTTTGCTCAATTTTTTTTTGACACTTGTTTTTCTTCTTCACCCTCACTAAACAATTCTAAACACAATCACAATTCTTCAATACAACTTCTTCAATTCCCAATCAACAACTCCCAAACACACAACTAACACCATAATTTCAATCAACAACTATGAACAACAACAACCAAGAATGACACTAAACAACCAGAAACCAACAATGACACTAAATACTACTATTGGCAAGCAAGGACAAGAATTTTAACCAAGAACAAAGAGTATTAGGAAAAAGAAATTTATACCCCAAAAGTTGGTTGTTTTGTGGAAATGATGGACAATGGAGGTTGAAGAAAGCTTCCTTGATCTTCAAAAATAAATTTCCAAGCTTCAATTATGGTGAAAATTGCTCCAAATGAAAACCCCAAATTCTAGGGTTTGTAGAAATATGAAGAATTTCAGAATTTTTGTGAAGAAGGTGAGTAATGTGAGTGTGGAGAGAAAGATTGTGTGAGGATTTGAAGAAAATGAGGGAGATTTATTGAGGGAGATTGGAGGTCTTGAGAAGGTGTGAGTGAGAGCTAGAGTGAGAAGGAGGATGGTGTGAGAGTGGTGAGGGACGAGTTAAATGAAAGGGGAGGTGGTTATGTCGATCTTTGCAAAGAAAAAGCGCGCGACCCGCGACAGGCGTTGCGACCTGCGACCTGACCCTCGCGAGTCGCGATAGTGATCGCGAGTCGCGACTAAAGCTTGCTTCGTCCTTCTCTTTTTTTTCTTTCTTTGTTGCCTCCTTCTTCCCTTGTTCTTATGTCTTATGTCTTCAAGTCTACTACTCCCTCCTCACTCTTGTCCTCCTTTTCGCTTTTTTTTTTAATTTCTTTCACGCTCATAAGTCTTGCAATCAAAGTTCGATCCTCTCCAACCTTGCAATTCTTGAATAACGAGCCACCCATTCACACAAGCTTCTCACAATTCTCAAACCTCTCAAACTCACTTTGTGCATGCTCCATGTATTTCCTGCAAAAAACACAACCAAGAAGCATAACATCCTATAAAATGAACAAGAAACTAACTTTATACAATTATATACACTAAGACTCGTTTATTTAACGTCGTCGACACGATGTTGAAAACCTCAAAGACTCATCCATACTCAGGGTCACCCAGAGGAACATCCTCGGCCTCTACTTGCTGTAAACCTTCAAAGTACGGCTTAAGCCGCTACCCATTCACCTTAAAAACCTTCGATGTGGCTTCACTTATGATCTCCACAGCTCCATGGGGAAATACTTTTGCGATAATGAACGGCCCAATCCAACGAGAACGAAGCTTTCCTGGAAAGAGGCGTAAACGGGATTGAAAAAGAAGAACTCATTGACTAACCTTGAGTTCCTTCCTTATTATCAGCTTATCATGCCATGCTTTCGTCTTAGCCTTGTATTTTGCCGTATTCTCATAGGATTCATTCCGGATTTCCTCCAACTCTTTAAGCTGCAACTTCCTATGTAGCCCGGCTTCATCAATATTCATGTTAAAGCTCTTTATTGCCCAATATGCTTTGTGCTCGAGCTCCACCAAAAGGTGACACGGCTTCCCAAACACCAAGAGGTATGGGGACATACCAATAGGTGTCTTGTAAGCTATCCTGTAGGCCCACAATGCATCCTCAAACCGCAAACTCCAATCCTTCCTACTTAGATTCACTGTTTTCTCAAGAATGGATTTGATTTCTCGATTTGATACCTCCGCTTGACCATTTGTTTGTGGATGGTATGCAGTGGACGTCTTGTGGGTCACATGATACCTCTTAAGAAATGCTCCTATGGTCCGGTTGCAAAAGTGTGTCCCTTTATCACTAATCAAGGCTCGTGGAATCCCGAACCTATAAAATATGTTAGACTTCACAAAATCCGCAAACCACCTTAGCATCATCAGTTCTAGTGGGCTTGGCTTCCACCCACTTTGAGACATAATCATCTGCAAGTAAGATGTATTGAAAACCAAAAGAGTTTGGAAAAGGCCCCATAAAGTCAATGCCCCATACATCAAAAATTTCACAATACAAGATAGAAAATTGGGGCATTTCATTCCTTCAGGAAATATTTCCAACTCTTTGACAATTATCACAAGACTTACAAAAATGATATAAATCTCGATATAAAGTAGGCCAGAAGAATCCACAATCAAGTATTTTGCAAACTGTCCTCCTTGCTCCAAAATTCCCTCAACAAGCGTGGGAATGACAAAAAGTGAGAATAGAAGTTACCTCTTCATCCGGGATGCACCTTCTTATCACTTAATCCGAAAAATGCTTCCGTAAGTAAGGATCGTCCCAAGCATACCATCTAGCATCACTTTTCAACTTGTCTTTATGTGCTTTTGAGAAATGAGAAGGAAAACAGTTAGAAACAAGATAATTCACAGTATGAGCATACCATGGGAGAGAGCATCCAAGAGAAAACAAATGCTCATCGGGGAATTCCTCCCGGATTGATTCCTTCCACGGCTTCTCCGAACTAGGCTCTAGATAAATGATGATACCAATCGACTCAAGTGATCTGCAACCAGGTTCTCCGTTCCCTTCTTATCTTTTACTTCCAAATAAAACTCACTTAACAACAAAATCTACCTTATTAATCTCGGCTTGACTTCCTTCTTTGTTATTAGATGATGAAGGGCTGCATTATCCGTAGAAACAATGACTTTGGTGCCGAGTAAGTAAGATCGAAACTTCTCTAAAGCATAGACCACAGCTAATAACTCCTTTTTTATGGTGGAGTAATTTCGATGCGCTTCATTCAATGTCATGGATGCATAGTAAATGGCATGAGGCATCCTTCCCACTCTTTGCCCAAACACAACCCCTACCGCGTAATCACTTGCATCGCACATTATCTCAAAGGGCTTGGACCAATCTGGGGGTGGGATTACAGGAGCTGAAACTAGCCTCCTCTTCAGCTCATCAAATGCTCTTTTGCAAGCTTCATCGACCAAAAAATCAACATCCTTCTGCAACAACCTGCAAAAAGGAGATGAAATCTTCAAGAAATCCTTAATGAACCTGCGATAAAATCCTGCAGGTCCAAGAAAAGATCGAATTTCTCGCACATTAGTCGGATAAGGTAAAGAATGAATGATGTCAATTTTCACTTTATCACCTTCAATACCCTTTTCAGAGACTACATGACCCAAAACAATGCCCTGTTCGACCATAAAGTGACATTTTTCGGAATTCAAAACAAGATTAGTTTTGATACATCGTTTAAGCACTAAAGTCAAATGATCAAAGCAATTATCGAAGGAGTTTCCATGCACGGTAAAATCATCCATGAAAACTTCTATGAATTGCTCCATATAATCCGAAAAAAGCTTACCATACATCTTTGGAAAGTAGCGGGGGCATTACATAACCCAAAAGACATGCGTCTATACGCAAACGTGCCAAAAGGACACGTGAATGTGGTCTTCTCTTGGTCTTCCGGTGCTATTGCCACCTGAAAATAGCCTGAATAGCCATATAAGAAGTAATAAAATGAATGTCCAACTAATCTTTCCAACATTTGGTCTATGAATGGCAATGGAAAATGGTCTTTTCTCATTACCGCATTCAATCTACGGTAAAAAATACAAACCCAGCACCCGTTTTGAATACGAGTGAGCACTAACTCTCCATCTTGATTTTCAACAACAGTTACTCCAGACTTCTTAGGCACGACTTGAGTGGGACTAACCCATTCACTATCAGAAATAGGATAAATCATACCTGTTGGGAGTAATTTCAAAATCTCGGCTTTCACCACCTCCATCATAGGTGGATTTAGCCGTCTCTGAGGCTGTCTCACCGGTTTTGCACCTTCTTCCAATAGAATTCGATGCATACAGGTGGTGGGGCTTATTCCCTTAATGTCTGCAATAGTCCATCCAATTGCCTCTCGATGTTCCTTCAACACTTTGATAAGTTTCTCCTCCTGTTCCTTGGTTAACTTACTCGATATAATCACTGGCAAAGTATATTCATCACCAAGAAATGCATACTTCAAATGCGCGGGAAGTGATTTAAGCTCCACAATAGTCGCCTGCACAATAGATGGTAAAAGCTTGTCCCGAGGGACAGTTAGTGGTATCGGCCCTTTAGAAAAGGGAACGATAGGAAGCTTTTCATATTCCTCCAAAGCCTGAACCGCCTCCTGCAAGTTAGCACTCAAAACATATTTAACATTTTCATTATCCATACTATTTTCAAGAGCTACTTGAAGTTCGTCCTCACCATCCATCTCGAACACTTCCTGTGAAACAACATCAACCACATCTATGGAATAACATGAGTGATCATCACTCGGGAATTTCATGGAATCATTAATATTAAACTCTACCATATTTCCATCAAATTCCATAGTCAAGCATCCACTATGCACATCAATTTTAGTCCTTGCGGTTTTAAAATATGGCCTACCTAACAAGATAGGAGTTGCATGTTTCTCATGTTCCATGTAAGGACATAAAAATAAGCACGAAAGATTAACTTATCAACTTTAACTAACACGTCCTCTACAATTCCCTTAGGATAAGCATTGGAACGGTCAGCTAACTGAATCACAACACCTGTTTCATGTAAGATACCAAGCTTTAAGGACTCATACAAAGAATAAGGAATTACATTAATTGAGGCACCTAAATCAAGCATGGCTCTTTGAAACGTGGTGTTTCCTATCACACATGGTATAGTGAACATGCCCGGATCACTGCATTTTGGAGGTAGTTTCTTTTGAAACATCGCGGATACATGTTCACTTACCTTTACCTTATGCACTCCCCTTAATCTTTCCTTTCCTTTTGTTGTACACATTTATTTGAGGAATTTAGCATACCTAGGAATTTATTTTAAAGCATCTAAAAGGGGAATGTTTACCTCACACTTACGAAAGACTTCGTAAATGTCCTTGTCACCTTCCTTCCGTCGAGTATCTTTTAGTGCCTCAGGAAATGGTGGAATTGGCTCATAGGGTGGAAGTGGTTGTTTCTTCTCTTATTCTCCTGATGTGGGTGGCAATGGCTCGGCTTCAGGCACCGGCTCAGGAACAACTACCTCTTCCTCTATCTCCTTCTCGCTCACAATTACCTTTTCATTACCTTTTAACTCCTTACCACTCCGTAGAGTGATGGCACTTGCATTTTTCTTGGGGTTAAGCTCCGTTTGTGACGGTAGCTTACCCGAATCAAGGGCCTCTAGCCTGCCCACTGCTCCCGAGACTTGGCTCAGTTGCTTCTCTAAGTTCTTTATACTCGACTGGGTTTCCTCCTGAAATTGGACCATATTTCCCTGCATGTTAGTCACAGTTTTAGTTAAAGCATTAATCATATCCTCCGTTGACATGCCGGAACTTGATCCCTGTGCTTGGCCTTGCGGCCGGAAATATGGAGCTCCTTGCTCCGGTGGTGGTGGACGGTTGAAGTGACGGTATGGCGGTTGGTTCCTAAATGTACTTCCATACCTTAAATTAGGATGATCTCGCAACCCCAGATTATAGGTATTGGAATATGGATCATAATGCTTTTGGAAACCTTGGCCTTGAAAACCGGCCGCCTTTACCTCCTCACTAGCTTCTTCCCGCACATGAGGACAAAAATCAGTTGGATGATCTGATGAACAAATACCACAAGCCTTCACGTGGTGTGTCTTCTCTTTAACTAGGTACTCCCTCATCATGGATGTCAAAGCTTGTACTTGGTCCTCCAACTTAGAAGAAGTGGAACCCTCGGATACCACTCAACCAGCCCCTGATTTTCTAGTAAATTGCCTTGAGCCTTCAGCCAGCTCATTTATCAAATCTCTAGCAGCTTGTGCAGTTTTATTAATGATAGAGCCACCACAAACTGCATTTACCATCCTAGCATCTTCATCACATAGCCCATTGTAGAAGTAAAGTACTAGATCTTCATCGGAATAACCGTAGTATGGACAACTAGCACATAACTTCCTGAATCTCGCCTAATACTCATAAAAGGTTTCATTGTTATTTTGCTCGATGTTACTAATCTCCTTCTTCAACACAGAAGACATTGAAGTCGGAAAGTAGGCTCCGAGAAAAGCTTTCTTTAAATCACCCATGTGGATATGCTACCCGGTGGAAGGTAGTATAACCAGTCATTTGCTGCTCCTTTTAATGAGAACGGGAAGGATTTGAGTTTCACCTTCTCTTTCGACACCCCGCTAGGCTTTATACTGCTGCAAACCACATGGAACTCCGAAAGGTGCTTGTTCGGATCCTCATCATTTAGCCCATAGAATGTTGGAAGTAGATGTATCAATCCTGACTTCAACTCAAAAGTTCCCCCTTCTTCTTCTTCAGGAAATGTTATGCATAGGGGTTGCTTATTAAGTTTCAGAGCTGTGACCTCCTTTAATGTTCGTTGCTCAACTCTCGGAGGCATCTCTTCTTCTAGTTCAATAGCAAAAGGAATCTCCCTGAAGTTTTCACGTAATTCCCTTCTCAACCTGAAAAGCGTTAATTCCAAATCCGGATCGTACTGCAAAGGTTGTTGGTTAGGAGCACGAGTAATAACCATAAACCACAAAACAAGCAATAATAAAATACGCTAAACACAAACTAGTACACCTTGCTCCCAGGCAACGACGCCAAAATTTGGTGTGAAGTTGTATACTTCTAACCAAATATAATTAACCTTCTTTCCTTAACAATTGAATGTATAGCGGAAGTAAGGATCGTATCCACAAGGAGCAAAGTACAAGTCTATAAGTAGCGGAATCAAACCCCTAGAGTCTTCTAGGAGTCACGTAATCAATGGGGGGGTTGCTTAGGAACAAGGAATAAAATTATAGAGATTAAACAAGAAATGTTGTAAGTTAAGTCAATGAAAAAGGGAGTTGGACTCGATTAGCATCCACCTTCAACCAAAGTATCGATCATGGAACTCATAAACATTTATCCCCTTTTGGTCACCTATTGAAAAGTCTAAACTTCTATCCTCCTAGATCGTGGTTAAATAAACACGATCAGCGTGGTTTGAACCCCCTCTTACTTTCACCTAACTCAAACAAATAACATTTAAGTTCAACCCAATAGTAGCATTAGAACCGAGGAACAAAAGGATTACTAATGATAATGAAGCATTAACATTCAAGCCATAAGTAAAGTTTCTCTAAGAACTTGAAGCAAGATCAGCATTACAACAAACACCTAGTGTGCTACTAAAGAACTAAGAACATAACTAACCGATTATGTTCTTAACTCTAGCATTTGATCATTTATACAACTACACTAGTAGTACTCCTAGCATGATTATGCAAATATCAATGAAATAAGCTCAAGAGACCATACAATAACCAAGGGAGATGAGAAGCACAAGAGTTCTCACATACAAGAGTTGAAAGCTTCAACTAACCGGATCCAAGAACAAGTTTACGCTAGAACATACATGATTCACACCAAAGATTTCTAAGAGTTATTAGTGTTTCAAACCTTAGAAATGGGAGCTAAGTACTATGATGTTCTCCTTCTCTCTCTATAAAATAAAGACGATCTAAATAACATAAGCCAAAACCATCCATAAAATGAAACATAAAAGAAAAGAGAGGTAGGCGACAGTGTCAAGTCGCGACCCACGATCAGTGTCGTGACTCGCGACCAGCAGGTCTTTCCTTTCTTGAAAGCTCTGACATAAAAGGGGAAGGAAGAAAGGCTTGGATAGCCCAGCAGGATCCTCCTTGGTGGCTTGGCCGCTGCAATGACTCGATGCTCGGAGCTCGAAATCAGAAGACTTGGAGCTTGGCTTGGAAGCTTCAAAGGACTTTGGAAGGCTTCGAGATGACTTGCCGCTAGGAGGTTGGATGACTTGATGCTTTGGAGAATGATAGAATGCTTCACAAACAAGACAAACACCAAAACTTGGGACAACTCTCTAGACCTCTTTAACACCAAATCACACCAAAACCCGAACTCTAAACACAAACCGACACACAAAACCATACAAAAATCGCCTAAGATTAGCGAATAACTTTAACGCATCAGCTACCTCATATCGTATGAAGCTAAATTAATAGAGTTTGCTAAATGATTATGCAAAAAATCAATCGAACTTAAAATATAAAAGTAATAAAAAAAAACATCATAAAAAGTATAGACAATTGACAGAGGAGGTCAGTGAGAGAAGAAAGCTTTGAAGAACTGGAAATGACTAGACAAAAACAATTGACCTCCATCTTCACCATCACCATAATCATCACCATCTAATCTTACTTCTCCTTTAACCTCTATTCTTTCCTTAATTTCACTCTTTTGCAGTTCCGATGAACCACAACACACAACAAGAGTATCCACCGAAGATCGCAAAAGGTCGCGACGGAGGTTATCAACAACAACAGCAATAACAACAACAATGGTGTCGCCTTGCCAGAGGAGTCACTGGAGTGGCGGTCAAAAATAAGGCCGAAGATAAGGTCGCCGGCGGGTCTGCTTCTGCCGCTGCTCTTCACTATAATTACGCAGATGCCACCGAGTGTACACAAAGCTGTATATTCCTAGGTGTACGTAATAATGTGCGTAGATCTTGCACTGTGTAAAATTTCATCAATAGCTAAGAAGGGTCGATGGGGAGAATTTGAATGTCTTATAACCTCAATTGAGAATCCATATGGTAAATTTGTTATGGGACGAGTAACTCCTCAAGCTCATTAAGTGGTTTATTTTTGAGAGCCAATGTTCACGCCAGTTTTTCTTGAGATCTTGATCGGAATTAAGGTATTCAAAACCAAACTCTTGATTCACCCAAAAGTCCCACATAGGTCATGGGAGAGATGTTAACATATTTCTCCGTTCCCCTTCTCTTTGAATTGCTTGTCATTTTATGGACCCTTTGTTATTGGGCTTTGCTGCCACATACACCCGCGCTGCTTTTTAGGGAATTAGAGATGAGCCAAGCTCTATTAGCATGCAACATACAGGACCTCCAGTTTGTGCCTTCTAGGATCTAGGTTGAGTGTGTGTAATAGATTATAATATTTTGAATTCAAACATTTCTTTTATCGTAACAATTATTTCAACCGTGACCTCTAATCGTAAGACGGGTCTGTGCAAACAATTATTAACCACAAGTAATCAATGAAATTTACCACTAAAATTAATCACTAATCAAGAACAAACCACACCACAATCACTCTAATCAAGCCCTAGAAATTGATAGAATTTTAAACAACAATCATGGTATAAACATGGTTTCCCTATCTAAAACCATAGAAAGAGAACTACTCAGACATGATCAATTTGACAATAACAAAACTAATCAGAAACCCTTTCAATTGCATCGTGAACTAATTGAATAATCAACAACTAAACTAGAACAATTAAGAAATAATAAGAAAGCAATAAGAGAGAAGATTACCAATTTCACAAAAAGCAATAACTTTAATTGAATTGAACGAAGGTTTGATCTCCTCTACACTCTCAACATTCTCACTAGGCACCTGTGACAACAAATAAAATACTCCCTTGAAATAAAGGGTTTCTCTCCCTCCTACGTTAGGCAAATTCTAACTCGGAAAAGGGGAACAAGTTTTGTGTGTGAAATCCGTTTGCTTAGTAATTTTGGGTTTTCTTGATTGGGTGTGTTGTGTTGTTGGGGTATTTTTTTTCTCTCAATACGCCATGGCCGACGATATAGTGGAGCATTGTTCGAAACTGAATATA
The DNA here is from genome assembly GCA_947645195.1 of Patellifolia procumbens. NCBI lineage: Eukaryota > Viridiplantae > Streptophyta > Magnoliopsida > Caryophyllales > Amaranthaceae > Patellifolia > Patellifolia procumbens. The sequence goes on from CANSGD010001315.1 coordinate 229,096, forward strand.
GAAGATATGATGATGACATTATCGATCTGGGTGGTACGGGATCAGTAGAGGATGATGCGAAAGTGTCCTTATGTTTAGTAGGGCGTTTGTTGACGGAATTGCGAATCAAAATTGAGGTGTTTAGTTGAACTATGACTCAAGTTTGGATGTTGTAAGATAGGGTTATTATTAAAGTTATTGGAAATTTTATTCAAAATAATATTCTTTGCTAATAGGTTAATTAAAATCAAGTAATAACATATTTATTTTAGTGGATACAATAATTAATTTAAATAACTTGAATAGGATAAACTTATAACCATTTCTCCACAAGTTAAACTTAAACTAACTAATTCCATAAGACATAAAAATGATTTTTATACAAAATTAAATCCTAAGAAAATCTAAGTCTAGGAATAGATCCTAAATTAAATAATTAAATCCTAAACTCAACAAGATATTATTCGTCATTTTTAAAACAGTGAATAAAACAGAACTGAACTTAGTTTTACGGAACTAAACTTATTATTATTGATTCCACTTTTTTTTTATCTTGGCACTACTTACTTTCACTGAAATGAACTTATTTTTGTTGAACTGAACTTGTTTTGACTTAACTTATTTTTACTGAATATTATTGCTGTAAGGTGAACTGAATCGGTCATTATTCAGTTGACAAAAACATAGAAGTTGAAAATTGCAATTCATAGACAATTTTACATCCTAAAAAATTGAGATATATGATATTTTTAAAAGTGAAACTTCACATAATCATACGATCAACCAAACAAAAATTTTACTTCCTAATGAGAATATGTCTCATTATGTTGACCAGACACGCGAGACTACTGCTGTTTAAATTATTACTAGTCCATGCCGTGCTAATGCAAGGGTTATTTAATTTTATATAACTAAAAGAGAACGTTGCATTGCATTTAATGCAAAATATATATTTATAGGAAAAATAATGAAAATGGAAATGGATATGTTGGAGAGATTGAACAACCAAGCCCAATTTGAAATTTGGTAGCTTTATTACTTCCTCAACATCTCTAAGCCTTTGGAATTGAAAACTTCAATCCCTCTTATGGTTGTTAAAGTATTTCGTAAACATAGTTAGTTTTGTACCTAGCTAATTTTACTCCCTAATTAACCCAAAGGAAAAAAAATCCAAAGTATCATCAAATTTGCACTTTGTGCCTTATAAATGACATTTTTAACTCTCTTCATACAGCTGAATAAACGTGAAATATAAAAAGCATAGTACCTACTACATATTTTAGCAATAAATTAATATATAGTTGTACTTTCTATAATAAAATCGATTTACACACTATTTTTTGTTATTTGGTTATGAAAGAGTTGTTTTTTTAGATTACTTTTTTTGTCACTTTGCAAAAGTGAAAGCAAAATGGGTGGACTTTGAAAAAGTAATCACTCAATGCCTCTAACTCAGCGATCAATTTGTTTTCCTAGTTTATTTTCCTTATTTCATCCATGGTTTCTAAATACCGCTAGCGAGAGTGTGGAGTATCCCCAACATCATAATTCTCTCTCCCCTACTCCACAGTATCCATATCCTCCTCCCCATTTATCCCTATTTTACGCATGAAGCATTTTTAGGGGATGAACTGATTGAACCAAGACCATTTTGTAATTTTCTATTGTCTTAGTTACATTCAAACATTCCAACAATTGAAGAGTTTTAGTAAAGCAATTGCATTTGAGACATAAATCCAGTTCGCGGATGATAAATGCCATTGAAATTTTGTTGTGAAACAAATTTTCCCATCTATGATTTTCTTGCTTTCAATTTTTTCGAATTTTTATCTTCACGATTTGTTTTTCTTCTATTTTGTTGATTTGTGTCTTTTTTATTGGGAAGTAATTCAGGGTTAATGATTAACAGTATTTATATAATTGAAAGAATTCAAGCTAACAATCAGAGTAATTTCCTAACTATAATTGGAAGCAACACATACTACAAAGGCAACCTGAGAGACAGGGAACTTTTTGATTTCATCTCTGGTCGAACGCTTTCGCTAGTGTTAATCCACCAAACTTCTCCCAAGCGTTGATTGGACGAAATTCTCGCTAGCGGTTTTCGTTCCTCTTATTTGTGGCACACACATCTCTGTAATTTTTTTCTTGCATTATGTCTTTCTTTCCTATGATTGAATCTTGCGTATGAGTAACGTCTTGCAGTTTTGTATTGAGAGTTGTTTCTAGTGCAAGAAACACAGTAGAAATATGAAGTTTGGGGAGTCCATATCCAGCTAGGGTAGTAACCAGTAACAGTCCAAGGTTTTCGAATTTCAGGTACCTGCAAAACCAAGTACGGTGAACTACCACGGGGATGTTCCAAGGATCATTTCTCCGATGTTTAAGTCAGATCTGATCTCATAAGGTCAGAGAGTTGTACAAGTAAATGCTTTGTAATGCCTATAAAAACGTACTTGATTGATTAGGAGAAAGTACTATTTATAGGTAGTACTAATGTGATGTCACCTGGTGAAGGTGATGACGTCATGAAGGCCTTTTGTTAGTGGGCCTGACTGAAAGACTGTATTTTCTGGCCTGAGAAGCCCAAGGGGTAAAAAGGTCATTTTACACCTCAAGGGTATATTAGTCATTTAACCGGTAAGGTGGGCCATGACTGGAATGGGCCCGAACATTAGCCCCACGCTCTATGTCAGAGTTTTAGAACCATGATGGAACTGCGATGTGGAGCAGAACATTTCACTTATTTCGAGAACTCGACCATCCTCCTCATTGGGTGTCCTGAAAAAATTCGACGTACCTCAATCTGATAAAAAATTCGACCACCCTCCTCATGGGTGTCCTGAAAAAAATTCGACCACCCTCCTCATTGGTTGTAAAAATTCGACCACCCTCCTCATCGGTTGTCATAAAAAAATTCAACCACCCTCCTCATTGGTGTCATATAAAAAATTCGACCACCATCCTCATTCAGTGTCATATAAAAATTCGACCACCCTCCTCTAGGTTGTCCTACAAAAATTTGACCACCCTCTTCATTGGGTGTTCACAAAAAACTTCGACCACCCTCTTCTAAGATGGTTTTAAAAAGTTTCGACCACCCTCTTCTAGGGTATTCTAAAAATTCGACCACCCTCCTCATTGGGTGTTCACAAAAGATTCGACCACCCTCTTCAAGGCGTTTTATTAAAATTCGACTACCCTCATTACAAGTAGTGAAAAAAATAAAAAAACTTCGAATACCCTCTACTTAGGTTGTGTATCAAAAACTTTGACTACCCTCGTTACAGGTAGTGGAATAGAAATCTTCGACCACCCTTAATTAGGTGGTGTATTAAAAACTTCGACTACCCTCATTACAGGTAGTGAAATAAAAATCTTCGACCACTTTTAACTTAGATGGTGTATTAAAAACTTCGACTACCCTCATTACAGGTAGTGAAATAAATACTTTGACCACCCTCAACTTAGGTGGTGTATCAAAAACTTCGACCACCCTCACTTTTGTTAGCCCCATGGGGTCTTAGTGGTGGGTGTGAAATAGGCCTGGTAAGGGCTAATAATTCCATACTTATTTGGTTCGTAGTATGCACCTCGAATGAATCTAGGGCTAATAAGTCATGCATTCATTTTGATCGAGGGGTGTGCCTTGTTTTGAAAGGGCTTTTGAGATTTCGAGGATGCCTGGTTAGGGCTAACGAGTCTTATACTCATTTTACTCGAAAATTGTGCCTTGTTTGAAGGGCTTAATATACTTAGAAAATATTTCAAAGTATGTGGTTCAAAGGATACCTTTGAAAATGCTCGAGGTGGATCAGTCAAAGAATTTGCTTCTTTGTAGAGTTCGAGGTAGACCCGGTAAGGGAGAGACTACATTGCTGAAATTTTTCGACGTAGCCCCGGTTAGGGGTGAAGGATGTCTGGGGGTCTTCGATGTGGTGTAACGGTTAAAGTCAACATTGTATTCCTCTTAGTCAACTGTGTATTTCGACCAGTATTTATACGTCCAACCGTACATACGTCGTATCATATAAAATTGTCATTATTGCATGGCGCCAACTCCCATGTTGAGTAACGAATTTCACTGTTCATGTCCTTTGAGGGGGTAGGTGAGATATAAATAACCCAACAGTTACCTCATTTACTCACTATGCAACTTCTCTCTCTAATTTCTCTTTATAAAAAGCCTTTGCTTTTCTTGTGCGCTGCTATCTGTCTGCGCCGAGTGTTTCGAGGAACCTCCTCCGAGCTTTTCGATTAAGGTATGATTTCTCATTCTTGATTCTTTTCCTTTCTTTCATAAATTCGACGTAAGGATTTTTGTATTTTAAATAATGAACCCCGTTATCGAATCCAGTGCCTCTTATATCCTGCCCCTTCCTTATATGCCATGGGTTGAGACATGGGTAGATGGGTCCCCTATTGTAATAATAGTGTACTGGACCCCGAATCCTGATCTTTTGCTCGACGCTATTCCTATTGAGGAAGTGGAGTGTGATGAAAATTTCGAGGGACCAGAGGAGTTTTTAGATCACCCCAATAAATTTACGATAGCCTTCTCTCCTACTAAGAGGAATTACTTAGATTCTTTTATTTCGCTTGGTGTAGTGCAAATAATGGAGCCAACAGACGAAGTTACATTGACATCCGACCATTGCGAGCCCTGTCCTTCCCCCAACAAGAAATTGGGAATTAGTGGCCACTGGTCGACAGGGAAGTGGCTAAAGGATCTTCAAAGAGGGTTGTCGTATTTGTCGAGCCTTTACTTTGTTAAGTTGACGTATGTACTTTATCCCCCACAGGTCACAGACTTGGTGGTGACGCCACCCCCTGGGTGTATTGGTGTATATAAGACATACTTCGAGCTGGGTCTCCGTTTTCCTTTGCACTCACTCTATAAAGAGATCTTGGAGGCATATAACATTGCCTTGTGTCAGCTTATGCCCAATTCGATAGGATCGATTGTGGATTTTTTGTGTATTTGTCAAATGTTAGGAGTGCAGCCATCGTTGCGCCTTTGGTGCAACATGCTTAAGTTAAATGAGGTGTCTGAGTGTTATGTTGGGCCTGGTTGGTACTCCTTCCAAGCTCGACATCTTATTATGATGAAGGATGGATTAAGGCAAGAATAATCCTACAAGGTTACAACTGAGAGGCCTACCAACCAGGCTCTGTTTCGAGGAGAGTTTCTTTTTGTATTTTGAGGTGACAAACCCTGGGATGTGCCTCGAGTTTTGTCTGACGATCCTCCGAACTTCGGCATGAACCTTAACGTGCCTGAAATGGACACCGAGGAGGCCATTGTTGCCATTCATTGTCAGGCTACGGGCTATAATGTTGATGGTAAGCCGAAGTACAAGACGGATCATTGGCTGCCCAACGATAAGGACCTGTTTAATGAGAATTTTTTGTCGGCCTTCGGAATATCTACGACATATGACCAACGTAGGGGTCAATAACTCTTTATTTACTTTCTTCTAAGTATTTTTCTTGTTTCTAATTCATCACTTGTCTTTATAGTGATTGCTTATAACAACCTTGACGAAGAGATGAAAAAGAATACAGCTAAGGGAAGAACGACAACTATGGCTAGGTTGTCGATTCAGAAGGGGGAACTAAAAGCTCCCAAACTACCCGCAGTAATTTCGACTGCCATTTCTCGTGTTTTTATTGATCTTGGTTTTTCTAACTGTCCTTTTCTTTGAAGAATCCAAAACACAAGCCACAGGCAAAATTGGCTCCTCCTAATCCTTTTCCTACCCCAACAAAGGAGGTTGCTCCACTCCTCGACCAACCTTTATCAGAGGTCAAAGTCCAAGGTAGCGCTGGGTCGAAAAGAAGGCAACTGCTTCTCTTGAGCTCGACCCACTATTTCCTAATCTTAGCTTCCACTTGGGTTCGAACTCAGGGCCCCTCGACGAGCAGGATATCGATGAACCTCTTGTGAAGAGGAATAGGTCGTCTTGGACACATGATGCTGAGGGCCAATCTGGTGCTGCCAGCATCAAGAAAGCAAGTAGGAAAGCTCTTCGAGCTCGCTATTAGAGATTTTGAGAAGCACTGCTAGTGCTAGGGGACAAAGAGGATGTCTCGAGAGGGGGAGTGCAGAAGGAGATTGAGGCACTCAATGAGTGTTGGTTGCAGGTAGGCTTTTGGGTTTCAATGATGTCTTCATATCCTCTATCTTAGTAACTTCTTGACATCACGTCTTATTTCGCAGATTTCAATTTGAATGGCGTGCCTTACTCAAAAGGAAGGTCAAGATTCGACCAAGTGCAAGCAGGAGCTTCTGGAGGCCTGTCGAAAGGTCGGGATCCTCGAGGCGGAGCTTGAAAAGGCTAACAGGTTGAATGAGGACAACCTTGATACTTTCAAGAGTGAGTGGACCAGCCTTTTGAACAATAAAGATGAGGTCTCCAACCAGCTTAAAGCAGCCGAAAAGATACTCGAAGAATCGGGTTTGACGGTCGCTCAGCTCGAGGGCAAAAAGGCCCATAAGAAGATGCTTGAGCGTACCCTGGCCGAACTTGATGATCTGCAATCGAAGTACAATAGATCTTTCAAGGAGCATAAACATAGAAAAAGCAAGATCATCCGGCGGTGGCACAAGTCTGAAGCCGGCCTCGTCTTTGCGGATAAGAAGGTTGTTGAGGGTTATCAGTCTTCTTGCGATGATATTCATCGTTGTTTTGAGAAGACCTTGAAAGACTTGGCCCCCGACTTGGATTTTAAACAAGTCTTGGCCAAGTATGATGAACATGAGCAGGTGGCCCTCGACGAATATATCGCCAAGGAAAAGGGGGAGCAGGGCGCTGTTGATGCTTCAACCTCTGCTGCTACGGTGGTCGAAGAGGCTGATGCAATGGGAGAACAAGCCCCTGTGGACCCGGCGCCAGACAAAGAAGGTCAAACGAGGCCGAGGCTATGAAGACTAATGATGCAAGTTCTTCTTCTGGTTCCTCGTCTGATGAGGTGCCAGTTGACATCGAGTCTTAGATTCCTTAGGCATGTACTCTCGATATCTTGTAACCAGCTTTTTCATTTTTTTCTTCAATGTAACCATCAGCTCTTGTAATTATTTCTTTATGAAATGAAGTTGCACATTTTTCTTATTGTGTTTAAGTTTCTGTTGTCTTGCTTTTGCACTCTTGATATTGGCCTGTTAGATCCAATTATTCAAATGACATGCTAAATTGAACAATTTGACTGCCCTCATTTGGATGATGAATTAAATTCTTTGACCACCCTCAAAATTGGTGGTTCGTAAAATACATCAACTGACTTGTTAGGTCATGAATTCGAACGATCGGTTAGGTCTGCCTTTCGACTTGAGGTTCTGACCTGTTAGGTCTTTGATTTCGTTGTTAGTTAACAATCGCCTATTTTTCCAAGTCATAATAAAACAATCAATAGATATGCTCGAAGTACCGGTAAGGTGAAAATTTTATTTCATGACTCATCAATTACAAGCCTGTTTAACCGGCGAGGTTTAAAAGTTTTAGAGGCAATCCTAAACTCGACATAAATCTCAGTAATTTAATTCATTACTAGACCGGCGAGGTCAAAGCAGTTTATCTCCATATTAGCCCCTTAACTTGCTGCGATGTGCTCATACATAGTTACTTCTTAGATTGTCCACTTTCCAAGGTCGAAATAGTGGGTCACCATCCATATTCTCGAGTCTATAAGTACCAAATCGAATTATCTCAGTTACTCGATAAGGCCCCTCCCAGTTAGGGCTGAATTTACCGAGGTCTTGTTTCCTACCAGTGGCTTCAACTTTTCGAAGCACGAGGTCCCCTACTTAGAACTTCCTCTCTTGGACCCCTCTGTTAAACAGTCTTGTCATCTTCAGTTTCTGAGCAATGGATTTGAGCAGGGCGTTCCCTCTGGTTTCTGGTAGGATATCGAGCTTGATGCCTTTTTCCTCTTCATTTTGCCCATAGTCATAAAAGGTTATCCTCGGCGAGGGGATGTCAATCTCGACTGGCAATACAGATTCACTCCCATATACCAAGTTAAAAGGTGTGTGACCAGTTGTCTCTTTCGCATTTGTTCGAGCGGACCACAGTATGCCCGGTAGATCTTCGACCCATGAACCTTTTGCCCCATCTAACATCTTTTTCAGCCCATTTAGAATGACTTTGTTGGCTTCCTCAGCTTGTCCTTTTGTTTGTGGTCGACTAACAGTGGAGAACTTTGTTTTAATACCAAAACGGGCACAGTAGGACTTGGTGGGTCCGCTGTTGAATTGGTGTCCGTTGTCTGAGATGAGAGCTCGAGGGACGCCAAAGCGAGTGATGTTGTTTTTCCAAATGAAATTCTGCACCTGATTATCTCAGATGGTGGCCAAAGGTTCTGCCTCGACCCACATGGTGAAATAGTCAACTGCGACTAGTAGGAACTTCCTTCCGCCAAATGCGGTAGGAAATGGTCCTAAGATATCCATGCCCCATTGATCGAATGGCAGCACAGCTTGCATGGTTGTGAGAGGGATAGCAGATTGTCGATGCACATGGGCGTACACTTGGCAATTGTGCCATTTCCTAACCAAACCCTTGGCATCCTGCATCAATGTGGGCTAATAATATCCTGCTCTAAGAGCTTTTCCAGCGATAGTTCGAGCTCCTTGATGGCTGCCGCATGTCCCCTCACGTATCTCTCAAAGCACTCTTTCGCCTTCTTTGAGCGTCACACACCTTAACAGTGGGTGTGTGGATGACTTTTTGTATAACAAGTGATCATGCAAGAGGAACCAATTCGAATAACGTCGAAGTCTTTCGAGTTCTTTTTCATCTTTTGGCAATTTTTCTTCTTCGAGGTATTCACGGATGCTTTTCATCCAATCATTCGACCGGTCTATGGGGTAGATGAAGAGTTGATTGTTGATGCTTTTTTTTATAGAGAGCTTCCCATGATATAGTTCAAGGTTCTAGGCTAGAGGCAGAGCTTGCCATTCGAGATAATGCGTCTGCCTACTGATTCTCGGCCTCAGGATATGTTGGATTCTGAACTTAGTGAATTTTTTCTGTTGCTCTTTCACTTTTCCAAGGTACATTCTCATGCTGTCTTCTTTTGCCTCAAATTCCCCATTAACCTGACCGACGACCAGCTACAAGTCGGTTTTAAATGTTATTTCATTAGCCCCATTTGAGAGGCATAACTTCGGACCTAGTAACAGGGTTTATAATTTGCTTCATTGTTCGACGCAGCGAAGTCAAACTGTATTGCATTCTCCATTTTATTTTCGGGGGAGGGGGTCTATGATCAATAGTCCGGCTTCGGACCCTTCTTTCGACGAGGAGCCATCAACGAACAATTACCATGTCCCGGTTGGGGTGGCAATTTCGGCTATAGTTGGGCATTCCGCGATGAAATCTACTAGGGCTTGGGCTTTTATTGCTCTTCGAGGTTCGAATTCCAAACCAAAATCAGACAACTGGTTAGCCCATTCCACGACTCGGTTAGAGCCATTTTGATCTTCGATCAGCTTTTTGAGTGGCTGGCTAGTGAGCACTTTGATTAGATGAGCTTGGAAGTAAGGTTTCAGTTTTGGACTAGCCATAACCTGTGCAACTATCATTTTCTCTGAAGAGGGGTATCTGCTTTCAGCTTCTCGAAAAGTGTGGCTGATGAAGTAAACTAGATGTTGTAGCTTCTCTCGTTCAGCAACTAGAACGACACTTAGCTCGGTCTCTGACACTGCGAGGTACATGAATTACGTTTCTCTCGGCAAGGGTGAAACGAGTTTTGGTAGAGTGTATCTTCAGCTGTAAGAAGGCTCGCTCGGCTTCATCATCCCATTCGAAGCACTACTTCTACTAGGTATTGAAAATTTGCAAACTTTTGTCAGCTGAATGTGACAAAAATCTCCCTAATGCAGCCATGCATTTGTCAACCTTTGAACCTCTTTAACAGTTCGAGGGTACTTCATATTGATTATTGCTTCCACTTTGTCGGGGTTGTCTTCAATGCCTCTTTCATCAATAAGGAAGCCTAGACACTTTCCTCCTCGAACTCCAAAAATGCACTTCTTTGGATTCACCTTCATGTTGTACTTTCGGAGAGTTGTTAAAGTCTCTCTCATGTCCCGAGCATGTTCTTCGACCAGCTTGCTTTTGACGATCATGTCGTCAACATATACTTCGACATTGCGACCTAGCTTTCTCTCGAACATTTTATTGACCAGCGATATGTAGCCCCTGCGTTCTTAAGTCTTAACAGGATGACCACAAGCCAATAAATTCCCGAGCTCGTGATAAACGCGGTATGCACCTGATCTTCCTCGGCTAGAGGAATCTGGTGATATCCGGCATTTGCATCCATGAAGCTAAATAAAGCATGTCTAGTAGTAGAATTGACTAGCTTATCGATTTTTGGAAGTGGGAAATCATATTTAGTGAAGGCTTTGTTCAGATCTGTGCCTTAGCTTCTGCTTGACGGGCTTGTAATCATGTTTGATATTCAATTGATGTTTGGTGACCGAAGGATCTATCCCTGGCATCTCATCCGCAGAAAATGCGAACATCTCCTGATAATCTCGAAGGAGTGCTACCAGTTCATTTCGAACGACCTGGTTAAGGTCTTTGCCCACTCGAACCGTCCGGCTAGGATCAGATCCGAGTTGTACCTCTTCATCCTCATCGACTAGCTGGGGCCGATTATAATTAATTGGGTTTTGTTGTAAAACAGCCCCAGGGGAGGGGGTTAACTTTTTGTTGTTTCAACTTCTCTCTTTCTTTTGCTTGACCTTTGCTCGACAAACTTTCTTCTTCTCAGGCTATTTACATAACATCCTCGAGCTGATTTTTGATCCCCATGCAGCCTGCCCACTGTCCCATCATCTCCCTCGAAATTGCAGCTTTTATCCTATTTAGCGTAGGTCGACCAATGATGATGTTGTAAGGGAGATCAATATCGACCACAAATTTTTTTTTGGGAGGCCTCATCCTTTCCTTTTGTCACTGAACCGGCTAGGAAGCTTGATGACTCCGAGAGGGTGAACACATTGGCCCCCAAAGCTGACCAAGGGTTGGTCGATGGCCTGGATGTCTTTCCTCTCATACTTCATCTTTTGTAGACATTCCCATGTGATGATATCAGCTGAACTTCCACTGTCAATCAAAACTCGACCGACCCTGTGGTTCGCTACTTTCAATTTGATGACCAAGGGATCATCGTGTGGTGTTTGTATTTATTTCGAGCTCTACCCCAACAACATGGTAGGGGTGTCTGACTTTCTTAACTGTTCACCATTTTTCAGGTGGTATAAGTGACTTTTTTTGAATGGTCGGTTAGGCCTCCTGAGGCGAAACCCCCAGCTATGACTCCGACATAGCCCTCGGTTTTGTCGCTCTTTAGCTGCTTTTCTTTTCCCTTTTCTCTTCCCTTTTCTCTTCTTCAATCACTCTGGGTTTCCTTCAAATATATGTTCAGTTTTCCTTCATCAACTAGGTTATCGAGAGCCTTCTTGAGCTCTTTACAATCTTTGGTCGTGTGACCGCATTCCCTATGATATTCACACAATAGCTCTTATCCCTCCGATAGTTCGACGTTTTGATAGGAGTGGGTTGAGGCAAAACAGACTTCTCTTTTAAATCCAAGTATATCTCCCTTCAGTTGATGTTGAAACGAGGGTCATGGCCTCCATCTAAAGGTCGATGTCTCTTCAGTCTTTCAAACATGTATTTTTGGCTCAAGGGCTCAGTTTTCCGTTTGTTCCCTTCTTCGTGCACATTCTTCCAGATATCCGACGCTTGGATGTATTTTTGTGCCTGCCTCATTGCGTCGGCTAAAGTGAGGGTTTCTTTCATAGCAAGCTCGAACGTGAACCGTCCAGGATGGAGACCAATCATCAATGTTGTTACGGTCACTCCATCTTAGAGGTGGGAGATCTTCATTCTTCATTGAATCTCTTGATGTAACAACTTAAACTTTCTCCTTTTTGCTGAGAGACCGACATATGGTGCATGTTGGTCTTTTGTTGCGCTTTGCCGCAATGAAGTGTTGTGAGAATAAGGCCTCGAAGGCTTAGAAGCTGGTGATAATTCCAGAGGGCAAGCTGGTGAACCAATTGAGGGCCAAACCTTTGAGTGTAGTCGGGAAATACCTACACCATGTGGCCTCACAAAAGGTTTGCACACTCATTTGTGCTTTGTATGCTAGCAGGTGATCGGCGGGTTCAATAGTGCCCGAATAATGCTCGATCATGGGAATTTTGACTTTGCCTGGGTTAGGGGTCTCTATGGTGTGTTGACTGAAAGGTGATTTATGTGTCACCGCTGAGCTAACTCGAAAACCTGATTCAGCGACTTCTTCTGATTTTTCGACGTTGTGCTCGACCTCAGTTTTCGGTATGTGACTGTTAGTCAATGGGCGTGACTGTTCTGAGGTTCGTGTGGCACCTGGATACTTTGAGTCCCCTACTTGTGACTGCTCTCTTCTTATTTCAATGATCCTCCGAGCGTCGAAGTTCTTGGTTCTCATTTGCTTTTGTTGTATGATGTGTCGAGCCTCATCATGACTTGGTGACATGATAGACTTCCCTTTGAAGTGGCAGGCGCTTTCTTCGACGGACCAGCAGCATGCTCGGTTAGGGCATGCTCTTTGTTTATTGTCCTTCGATGAGCCTGTGGTTGATCCAGGACTACCCCTCGGTCAGGGGGAGTAGTCTGTTGTGTTTTGATCGCCGAGACGAGTTGTTGCATGACAGTAGTCATGTGTCTCTCCATTCCGAGCTCGAGCTCCCGCAAGTCAATATATGTAACTGGGGGTGGAGGTCCTTCTAGGGCTGCGGTAGTCTGGCTTTTACCGAGACGGAGGTCGTTTCATCCTCGACGATCGCACCTCCTTGGTTCAGCAGAGTGGTCTGTGCATTCTCAAATGTGGTTTTTCGAGCAGCAGTACCTCGTGTACCTTGTCCTCATGTCATGGTGTTCAAAAATGTGGTTGTTATGTTACGATCCCCACAAACGGTGCCAACTGTTTTGGGTGCAAGAAACACAGTTGAAATTTGTAATTTGGAGAGTCCAAATCCATTTAGGGCAGTAACTAGTAACAGTACAGAAAAAGGACCTTTAACAACCAAACAATAACAACCCCTTGGATTATTTGTTGTGGAAAGCATTCTTTTCACGACAAATCCAAGTAGTGGATGTTGTTGATAAATTAAAGATTAAGCGGGAAATATCTGCTGAATTAAAGTCGTCGTTAAATTGCATAAACCCTCTAAACATCCGTCAAATCCCACAAACTTCTCTCTCTTCCAAAAATGATATCCCCACTTTCTAAGCCCTCGAGTTCGCTTCTTTCCACACAAGTTACTAATTAGGGTTTGAAGTTTTGTGAAATTTCATTAGGTTTTTTGAAGAATTTATATTCGGTTGGGTTTAAAGAATTGGGGATCTCTCCTTGCTCGATTGGGGTTTGGAGAACTAGAAATTTCTCATCCTAAAGTAGACGAAGCTTCAATTGTTGTATGTTTAACTCTTTTTTGTTTAATTTGTCTTTTTTCTTACATTGGTCTTTGCTCTACTCGATTGAGTTGTAAAAGTGGCAAAAAATATGTTGAAAATCTGGTGTGAATTGCTTATTTGGATTTTTTGAATTGCTCCTTCTTATGAACATATGTCTCGTTTTGTTTGTTGTTGTAATTAGAGATGAATTACTTAGGTCTAGCTTTTTGTAAATTTTTAGTTAGCTTTTATAATTCTCTAAAAATGTAAACATATAATGCTTGTTTGTTCTTGGTATCTGGTTTTTACAGTTTTAAGCTCTCAAACTATTCAACTATATGTAGTGGGAGTTCAATTGTTCATCTTTTGTGCACACAACCTATTCGACGAAAGTACTAGCTGAAGAAATACCCAAAAAGTAAACCAAAGAAAAATTTATGGGGGAGAGAGATGGGTAACGTGTTAAATTTTATTTTCATAAGATCAATATGAGGTTAAATAAGTTGTATTAGTTTTAAGCTCTGTGACATCGTTCTTTTCCATAAAATTTATGTTGACTGTTTGTATTGTAATGGTATTGGGAACTATGACCCTGTTCTTATTCCTCAGATTGTTTAGGCAGTGGGTTATGACTTATGAGGGTGATACTGCCATAAAAATCTAGAATTTGGTTGTTGAAATTGTTGCTTCTGTGACTGCTAACCGCCTTGATTATGCAGGATGAGATTCTTACTTGGTTTATTTTATTAACTCTAGACTATCTGCAGGTGTGACTAGCGAACATTCGAGCAATATAATCAATGGAGAAATTTGGACTACTAGATGGTAGTAGTAACTGGTAGCCAGGTAATCTTTTATTAATTCTTTGTGTGGATGTAATCTTTTTAGGTGGAAAACACCCTAATGTAAATGGCTTTTCTAAACGTTGTGCAAAGTAGAGAGGCTCTGTTAGTGCAATTTTATGTCCTCATATGAAACATATAGTTCTTAGTTTTCTCAATATAGAAAGTCTTTAGATCTATATATAGTTTATATAGATATATTTTAATTTATGTCATTGCATCCATTGGCTAACATGAATTACTTGCTTCTTGGAACTTTGTTTTGATCAGTTACCGCTAGAGAGTACTCGATTAGTAGAAAGGATAAAAGTGTAGAGATTGTATATGCAAAAGCTTAAATTATATTAATGATTGAAACACATATATATAGGTATACAAGATCACAACGTAAGCCTAAACTAAAGGAGAGATTCTAGCTAAAATAGAAGTACAACTAACTAACCAAGATAAGATAAGTATACAAGTATTTACTCATTAAATATATACTAAAAGATAATTAAGCTAAGATACACATGAGATATCTATGGAGAAGATCTAGTGGGCGGTTATAGCCTTATCAAAAAGTGCCCTTTCAAGTGTTTTCATGTGGGATCATTTGTGTTTAAGCAACTCTTTTAGCAAGCTAAGGTATAACTTATAAGGCCATTTTACCCTTTATGTCATCCGTCATTATGTTGTCTTTACTTTTCTTAAGTCATGTATTCTGGCATGTTGTTTTACAATTCTCAGTATATGTTATGTTTCTTTCAAACTAAAGTTATAATAGAAATTTTTTACATGCAGGGGAATTGATGTTAAGTATCACTAGAACACGTAATAAATACCTTGTCGTTTCCTTAAGTTATTCCAAATGCTAACGAACTACTCTCTTTTAGCCTTAAAAGGAAGTTCCTTTGTTACTAACTGATTTGTCTGTACCTATCTCTAATTTTCAATTTATCTAAAACAAGACTCTTTGTTATTATGTAAAAAAACTTAATTTGTTAAAAATCATATTAAGGGTATATCAAGGGCTTGATTTTAAACTACTCATTGATTTTGAGTGGTTTTAGCTGAAATGATTAGCTAGAGGATTTATGTACGTATCACATGTATTATAAAAATTAACTAGAGTATTTCTAAACGTTGTTCTTTTTCTTTTGGCAGGTGTATGGAGATGACTCTTATACTGCTTATCAAAATTTGTCTCTAGAATCCCACATGTAGTCGTGCTAAGCGAAGATCAACATTCTATAAATAGTCAAACAACGTAAGTGATGGGGAAAAAGTCGGCTCTGTTGTGCAGAAGACTAAAATTTCTAACTAAGATATTTGAAATCCATTTATAATGTTTTAAATGCATGTTCTCTGTTGTGCAGAAGACTGTAAGGTTTTAGGGTACTTTGATGCTGAGAAGACTATAAATTGGAACGACAAACTGATTTCTGTACCTTGATGTGTGAGAAGGTAGCTTTAATTTGTAATACTAGTTGTTTTTTGTTGTTAGCTCGAAGTTGTGGAAATGGTGATGATGATTAAAATATATGGTATTTGCAGAGGTTGCAAGACATTGGATGGGCTTCAAAGAGAAACGGGTCTGCAACATTACTACATTTGACCCTCTAATGTAACTGGGTAATATACAAAGAAATTAGATGGGACAATGAAGAAGTCAGCACATTTGTAATCGAAGTAGCAAATCGAAGGTTTTGAGCTTTGGACTTGGAAGCTAAAGAAGACGTATATTAATCAGATGAAGAGTTTATTTCTTGACATTTTGATATATTTTGTTTTAGTTTTAGTTTTAGTTTATAGCTGCGTACAAAGAATTGTACAATTAGGTTGTGGAACTTACACCTGAGATCTGATTTATTGTGTAATGATGATTACTATTTATATCAATAAAATTTACATTACAAATTTCAAAGTGATGATGATTTTAGAAATTCAATTTAATGTAAAATTGTAGTTGAGTACAAAAATATCAATTTCTCTGTAACAACAACATCAGTTTAATGTTGATTGTTTCATCATAAATAATTAATAACCAATTTATATTCTCGTTAAACAATAATGACAAGTGAATATGTTGTCGTTACTAAGTAACGACGAGTTGATGTCTTGTCGTTAAAAAGTAACTAGGAGTCATGTCTTGTCGTTTGTAAGTAACGAAGATTAGATGTCTTGTCGTTAAAAAGTAACGAGGAGTCATGTCTTGTCGTTACTTATCAACGACGAACATGGTCGTTAAGACCAATAACGACGGAAGCTATTGCAACCACTTGACGACAACAATTTTTCCGTCGTGAAAAGCTTTAACGACGGGTTTTTGGGCTTATAACGACGTCCTTTTCCGTCGTTAAAAATCCTTTTTCTAGTAGTGAGTCCAAGGTCTTCGATTTCCGGGTACCTGTAAAACCGAGGACGGTCAACTACCCCGGGGATGTTTCCGGGATCGTTCCTCCGATGCTTAAGTCAAATCTGTTCTTAGAATGTCAGAGAGTGTACAAGTAAATGCTTTGGAATGGCTATAAAAAAGTACCTGAATGATTAGGAGAAAGTACTATTTATAGGTAGTACTGATGTGATGTCACCTAGTGAAGGTGATGGCTTCATGAAGGCCTTTTAATAGTAGGCTTGACTGAAAAACTGTACTTTCGGGTCTGAGAAGCCCCATGGGTAAAAAGGTAATTTTACGCCGCAAGGGTATTTTAGTCATTTCATCGGCAAGGTGGGCCATGACTGGAATGGGCACAAACAATAGTTATTGCAATGTTAGTGTGTGAATGGGTTTTCGGATTTGAAAAAGTAGTTTTGGCGGGATGCAAGGAGAGAAGAGTAATAGGCAAATGGAGCAATTCTAGGTTCCTTCAACACTTTGTAATAATAATATAACTAGATTGTGTCTGTGCTAATGCACGGGATGTTTAGAATAACAATAAAATAAAGAAATACCATAAGTCTTACAAATATAATAAAATTTACCGAAAGTCTTACAAATCTAATCTAAATACCAATTTTTGTAAAATAGTAAAATCATAGTATTGAGATTTGTTAATTTATGACATGCTTCCTCAAATTATGGAACTCTTCTTCCCATGTAAGAGGAAATACTGCTACAACCAAAGGTTCATCACTTTCTTGCTTTGGAGCATATAGTATAAAACTATATGAATCCATTAAACTCGCTTGTAAGTGCTCCTTCAAATAGCGATCTCCAAATCTCTAAACATTTAAGAAGAAGGGAGGTTATGATAAACACTTGTAAGTGATTTTTGTAGTAATAGGGGTGGATACGTACATGCTCCGAAAGGTTTTTAATAAGTAATGCGTCAACTCAAATAATCATCTCGGCATGCACACCAAATAGTATAATATTCATCGTCCCTGACTTGTCACCCATTGTCACAGTGACCCTAAATCTACATTAACAATGAGGTCATTAATATAATAATATTAGATTTAATTGATATGTAACTTGTGAATTAAAATAAGTTATAACATACCTCGGCACAACTTGGTCAAAGTTAGGGCCACATATGAAGCACGTACCTGCCTTTTTTTGTGTAAAGCGAATGAATGATACCAAAGAGGACACTCCTTTTCAATAGCTAACGCTTTTCCCAACACTCGTAAATATTTTACCTAAAACCATCAAATGACATATAAGCATCTATAAATAATAAAGTGTTTGTTAGAATAAGAAACAATTAGTAATATTACATTCTGCATTACTGAATATTGGCCTAAACTGATCCTTTTAGCATTGAAGATGACTTCCATTTGGAGGGAATTATTTGCCATTGTTTGAGTCCAACTGATATGTTTTTGCACATATTCATTCTTAGCATACCTACATATTGTATACATCAACAATATAGATTTTAAAAGATTTGAAACCTTGTCACTAAAAAGAACTATTATAGGATATCATCACTTTTCTCGATATCTGGGTCAATAAATAATCTAGTTCATCCCACTGTAGAAATACATGCACCTGGTGCAAAATTCCAATTTATATAGGATTAATAGCTTGCTTTAAAGTATCATATTAGAAATGGGCAAAGTTATCAAAAAAAAATTTACCATGATAATCTCCGACAACTACCATAGATGCACGCAAGACATGGTCTTGATTAACTTCTTCATATAAGAAACCTCCTTGGTTGATGGCAAAATTCTCCCACAAAGTTAAACTTATTGTCTCCATCCTATAAGAATACAAAACACCAAGTATAATTATGTATTTATTTTTAAATTGATGCATATAATATAGATTATTTACTCTACATATATGCAATTAGATTTTAAAATCCTTACTTTGTGTTGCAGAGCCTTATTTCCCTCTTTAGTGAGTGTCCGTCACTTCTAACATCCATTACTTCAGATACATAAATCACCAATCCAATAACATCTGTTCATGATTTAGTGAGTGAGCTAGTCTATAGTAAAAGAAAATTTGTAATAATATTATTAGATAGTACAAAAACTTACCAATATGTGAAGTAAGTCCTTTTTTGTTATATGTTGGAGCATCACCAAACTCCAAATACTTGAAATTGTATTTTGGAATGTATTGACAATCGTCAAGGACTGTTAAGATTGTTGTTAATTCTGCGAATTTCAGACGTACATTATCCTAAACATACTTGTAGGTGTGATCAGGTGGCATCATCTCTAACCTAGATATCTCAAATACTTTGCCTTGTTCTAAAACATCTGCGTATTATCAATGTCAACAGCAAATGGAGTTACATGCAATTCACCACCCTGAACAATAAATACAATATTAGTTTATCGCATTAATAAGAAAGATAATAATGCTGCATACTTATACATCAGAAAAAACAAAACCATACATCTTTATCAATGAATAACATACTCCTTGAACGTTGAATGTTTTTTCGTCTATTATTTTCACATTCATCTAACATCCACAACAAACGTACCCTCATATTTGCATAAGTGGTGTCAATGGTGATATAATGACAGGGAGTAAATATGATTTTCATTTCCTACAAAACAAATGATAACAATATCACATAAATATTTAGGCCTAATGCGATTATGTGCATTGGCACGTTAATCTTTCTCCAAATAATATGATAATTATTAGTTTTATCTAACTTTAGTATTAATTATTGTCAACTTCATTAGATTAAAGACTTAATACATGCATGTAATATAGAAGGAGATATAATCCGTTCATATAGATAGTATTTGAAAATAAGACAAACTAATTTTTCTAGCTAATACAAAAGTTTCTCTATTATCAAATACATTATACACACTAATAGTGTTCAACACTTCCCTATATACAATATTTTTTCTCAAGTTTTTCGGGATCTCTTTCTTGTTTTTTTATCAACACTCTTATTCCATTAAGAGATGTAACTCGCGACACGCCAACATAGAGCTGACCATGAATGAATACAGGCCTTGGGAGAAAAATGCCAACAACATTTAAAGTTTGTCCTTGACTTTTATTTATCGTCATGGCAAATGCTAATTTTAACGAAAGTTGCCTTCTTTTCAGTGGCCCAGTAATGACTGAAGGTGTTCAATTAATTATCGGCATTAAGACTGAATCGCCTACTCTTGGCTCAGTAAGGACTTGTGCTTCAATCACCCTGATACCCAATCTCTTGATTATTAGGCGTTTTCCATTGCATAATCCTATTCATTGGTTCATATTGCGCAACAATATCAAGGGGCATCTATTTTAAGGTGCAAACAAATATTAGGAAAACCTGAGATGTTTAATGAATTTTGTAACTTTGTCGGCTCCATATTTCAATGAACCCATCATCTCCGGTTTGAGCTAAGCTATCAGAACTGTAATAATTCTCCACTTCTCCTGGGATCATCGATAAAATTTTGAAATTCAACTCATCCACATCATTTTTTGTTGGGGCTAGTATTCCTCGTTCCTTAAGGTATCCCTAATATGTGTACCTCGAGACCAAGTTAGGGTAAACGAAATTAATCAAATTTTCCAACCCTTTTTCGTCATCTTTAATCAAATACTTCCTCTGTTTCTAAATAAGTGACACACTTTTCTAATATGGAAATGTCACAATAAGTGACAGCAAGCTCAAAATAGGACATTTTATATGATAAAATTACATGATTACCCTTATTCAAGCAATATATATCCAATTGTTTACTTAGTAAAAGTACCATTTCTCTTTTTAATTGTGGTCCCCAACTTTGTCTCTCTAACCTCCTTGGTTTTCCCCCACTTTCTCTATGTTCCACTTATTTAGAAACGGAGGAAGTACTTCTGTGGAATCTCAATCCAATTGGGTTCCCCATCTTCTATGATTGACACACCTACTACATTACCTTCCCCTACTTGTAATATCCCGTCAACCAATTGTTAAATTTGTCCCGAGATAACATGAGATTATGCTCCTTCACACAAACCCATGTTTATCATTAAGTACATAACACGACATTCCCCAACAAAATAAAGATCGATGTAAGGTCGCTGCAATAATCGATTCTCGACCTTCATTTGGCACTACCGAAAGTATTTGCCTCAAGTCACCACCAATAACAATCAACTTAACCCCAAAAACTCTATTGTCATTGCAAATGTCTCTAAAGTGTCGATCCACTGCCTCAAATGCGAGTCGATGTGTTATTGGTGCTTTTTCCCATATAATTAATGCAGCTTCACGAACCAAATTAGTGCGGGTTGAATCCTTTTTAAAGCCACAAAATGATACATGTTCTTGATCAAAAGGTATTTTAAAAGTCGAGTGTACCGTTTTCCCTCCTGGTGTTCATAAAGCATCGATACCGAACAAAGCCTGATGAGACCATATTAGTCATGTATTTAGAGCATTTCGGAGTTCATTTAGTAGGGGTTTAAGCCTTGAGAAACGGATTTTCGGATATATTAGCTTAAGTGTGGCTCATGGAGAATGGGGTTGGTTTCGGTGCTTTAGAGGTGTTTGAAGGACATTTGGAGACTTTACATTATTTAATCATTTACAGGTGGACATCGTTCCATGTTCGTGGTTCGTTCGATAAAGAAAGTCAACAAAGTTCGTGATCGTTTCAATTCGGTTCTCGTTCGTGATGTTTAATAATGTTACATGTTCAAGTGATTCAGTAAATGTTGGCGTTCGATTCGAATGTTCGTATAAGAATCAGTAAGCCAAGCCGCAAGCCACGCAGCAGCCATACTCACAGCACAGCACTAGCGCGCCTCTTGCACGCCCCTAAGCACTCCTCGTGCATCATACGCTAGCAGCAGCAATAGGAACAATTTTCGAGCGCGACTCGCGCATCCCATGCCGCACCTCGCACAACGAAGGAGCCCAACAACAGCACCCATCAATTTCTCTACGCGACATGCGCGTCCAATGTGCGAGACTCGCGGATATCGGGGCTACGATGCGGCCTTGGCGATTTGATGATCTCTTTGTTATTAACTTAGGTTTAATTAGTTTTATTTTCTTAATCTTTCATAATCCTTCATCATTAGAATATATTATAATTAGAGAGAGAAACATTCTTTCCTCCTCTCTAATCTTTCTATGCTTTGGTTAATCTTTGAAGATTCATTGATGTATGCTATGCCGATCGTAGCGTAAATCAATTCTTGAGAACGGTAATCTAATATTCGGTTAGTTTTATTGTGAGGTTTCTTATATGAACAATTTCTTATTTATAATATTGGATTCTAGTTTCATTGTATGATTATTGATTTGGTTTTCTTTTCAATTAATCAATTGCTATTACATAGATCGATTGCTGATTCAATTGTTCTTCATTTATGAGTAGCAGACTAGGGTTTAACTTTGAATCTGATTGTTCTAGTTATTTCCTAGTGAATTCGTTATTTCCAAATTGAATAATTACGCTAGTGATTGTTGTTTTCCACGTAGTTTCCTAGGGCTTTGATGTTCTTTAGAATTGAACCTATATTGCTGATTCGATTAGGTTGTGCTATAGTTCAGTTATTCTATCTGCAGATTCGGGTAGTTTAACTCATCTTTAGAGGGAAGCGGGATTAATTTCTCAATTTATGTGTGATTAAGAATAGTTGTTCATATTTAGAAACCGATGATCGATGACCCGAACCGAAGTGACGATTGCCTGAACTCAAGACTTTTCTCCATTGATATTCCCTATAGTTTATTATTGCTTTCTTAGTTATTAGTTTTGACCTTTTAATCTGAAAACCCCCCTTTCGATCTCTTATACACATACTTTAGTACCTAAGTCTCTGTGGTTCGACCCTACTTGTCTCCTACATTTATTGTGTTGGAAAGTCAAAATTATAAATATTATCTTTGGTAAACGCGTGCGACCGCGTCCCACCAAAGCCACTGAAAGTACAATCTTTCTATCAGATCTAAATTTAGAAATCAATGTGTTCCAAAGACAAAAAATAAGCCTCCTGCATCTCTGACATGGGCATCAACCACATCATTGTAGACCTTATATTAATCAGTGTTAATCCATCTAACTAATGTCTCGAACTTCAAGGTTTCTTCACATGTGTCATAGTCAAGATCTTCTAGTATCATCCGATTTGGGACGAAGCGTGCAACTTCTAATGAAGGGCGTGGCATGTCTGAAAGTTCTTCCAGAGACTTCCTAGACTTATTCAAGATATGTTCAAGATTAAGTAATCGTAGATTTTGCAGATTTTCAGAGTTTAACTGCAAATCGGAATTTCTTGTTTGTCGTTGCATAACACGTTGTAAATCATCCGTGAGATCTACCCAATGTTGTTCCCAAATTGTTTTGGATCACTTACTTCAGCAAACATCAGTATATAGCAAAAAATATCTCCTGAACTCGGACCTGCAGCCCAAGTAGATGCTTCGGATAAAGCTGCATGTCATTCATTGTCATGATCAAGCAAACCCTATGCATGACAGGCAGATCTGAATGATGGGTGAACACCTCCTCTCACAGTATGTATATCCTCATAAGATGTTGTTCCGCAAACTTTTGTCAAAAGAAGTCTAAAGTAATATCGTTCCCTGGAATTCGGATCAATGTATGGTAGCCTACCGAGACTAAGCTGTTGTTTCCTTGGCTTCCATCGCCTCAATTGTCGATCCCATACAAAGTAAATGTAGAATTCTTGATAAGTATATTGATTAGCCTCTGGGAACACTTTATTAGCCTGGCACCACATAGTTCGTATGGTTTCTTGTAGTCTCAGTTGTTATGTGACATCGTAAAGTTCATCATCATCATGAAATACAATGAACTGTTCATCCGCTAGATGAAATTGAAGCAATCCTGCCGAGGGATATTGGTGTTGCAAGTCGAATTCAAAAATACGCCAACATTCTTCTATGGCGGACACATAACAACAATCTAAGCATTGTTGTCTTTCATCTACTTTCCTAGGAGGTTTGTAACACCCCGTAATTTCACAAGAAATTTCAAGCGTCAATTATATGGTTTACATTGTTATTTATAAATCTAAATATAATTTCATAAATGAATACTAATTTGTATTAAATAAATGGTCGTATTTGAACCGGAAAATATTTTAGTGGACTATGTATTGTGCGTACTAATTTTATGGTATAGCTAGTTATTTTATTTTATAAACTTAAGTGTTGTGTGATTTAATTTCAAGTGTTAAAATTTATATATTCGACGATAATTGTATTTACTCTTATATTTTTAAACTTATAAATTCTTATACATTTCGTTATATATATATATTTTTTCTATCGTACAATAAAGTATAGACTTGTTTAATTATTTTTAGTGGTTGTTCTTGTGCCGGTATTGTTTAAATGAACAATGTGATACTTGTAAGAGTATAGTATGTAAGATGTATATGCGTAGGAGGTGTATGTATATATTACGTTAATATAAATTACTTTTATTTATAAAATTATTAGCGCATGATGTATATCGAGCGTTAATATATCTTCGTGGGCTGTCTAACGTATAAACGACTTGCACGTGTCATGTATGACATTAAGGAGGGGTCCAAAATTTGATATTTGAAAGAAAATTGTAGAGTTTTTGCCCAACCTTAATTCATTTATAACGTTAATGCACTCCAAAAGTTACACCCTTTCACTCACCCTCATTATACCCCCCTAATGATGACCATAAAGCCACCATTAACACTCTTTAATCACCCCCTTTAAACCCCTCTCTTTGTTTTCCATTTAATTAGAAATAAGGAGTGCATCCCCTTCTCATTTTCCTTCCCACACGTCCCTCCTCAAGAAAGAAATGGAAGGGAGAAGTCTTCCCGTTTTTCCATTGCGCACCCTCATGAAAATGGAGATCGCCGAAGATCTAACTGTTGGATCTTCTTCAAATTTGGATAGCTTGTTCATAAAACCAAGGCCTTCACTTTGACCAGATCGTTTTTAAATCCAAGCTTTAAATCGCTGGGAATCTGGATAGGAACACAACTGATCGTTTTAGAGGATCCTGAATTTGTGTAAGGGGGAAATACTTTGTTCAATTGAGGAAAGTAACGCAAGCAATTGGAAGTCTTCAAGAGAGAAGAAGGTAGTGGCGATCCGCACGATTTCTATGATACTTTTGCTTATATTCTCTGCACTCCACTCGATGTTCAAGGTAACTAGGGTTTTTCTAGTACGTTAGAAAATGAGAAGTAACCTTAGGTTGTTAAAATTATCGTTAGAGAACTTAGTATCATGATAGGATGAACTTAGAGGATTGTATTTGTACTACTCTTGTAAGTATCATGTTAGGCTAAGTTTCTACTTGAACTGATGTGTCTAATGTTCCCTTATTATGCCGTTGTTATTGTATTGTTGAAATGGCTTGGTTGTAAATGAATGGAAACTTTGAATTTTGATTATGTGAATGATTTGGAAATTTGAGAAATTTATGATTTTTGAAGCTAAGCACTTCAGTTTGTATGGTGATTGGTTGGTTTAGAATTGTGATGATTTTGAATAATGTTCAATGCCTTGAGGTTTTGTCAAACGGCTTGCGACCGTGTTCACGACCCGCGAACAGATTGTCCATCCTTTTTTCAAATGATCATATCTCACTCGTTTGTTATCGGAATTGAGCTTGTGACCAGTCGTTGGAAAGCTAACAAGCTAAATTTTAATGTCCAATTGGATTTTTCTAAAACTATTATCCGTGCTGAGAATTATGATTGTCTAAAGTTTCTGTTATGTGCGTTCTGTGGATTGTTAGCTTACAACATGATTCCATGTTTTGTAAATGACTTCGGTAGTATTGTGGAGTATCCTAAGGCATGTTTGGAAGTATAATATTAGTTCTTTGATGCCATTGATTAATTTTTATGGTTATGTTATGCCAAATTGAGTTGTCGATGTCGTAATACTCGGGGGAGAATAAGACTGTTCTTATCATTACTTCACCAAGAGTTTTGTACGTAGGGTATTGTGACTTTGTCATAAGTAACTTCGTACCCAAACTTAAATGAAGCTTTGACGTTTCTATGCCTTAGACTTACTCTTATCATACCATGTCGCTTATACCGTATCAATTTGAGGTTTGCGGTTTTAATGATTTTAATATTTTTCAGAATTTTAGTAATTTTGCCGGTTTAAATGGTTTTAACAATTTTTTATAATTTTGATGATTTTAATGACTTTGATGGATGTAATCATTTTGACGAATTTGATAATTTGATGATTTGATGAATTTGTCGAATTTGATGAATTTGATGATTTGAAGTATATTGTTTTATCTTTGAATTTGAAGTTTGGTTTTAATTGAATTGAATACCTTTAAGGATGGTGTCCCGAAGGTAAAGAACATGCACTCCGAGCGGACAGGGGACACTATGTTGGGTGTTACCCTGCATTAGAGATACCTAGGACTTGTTGTTGTCCGGGAGGTCGGGAGATACTGTGCATCGGAATTTTCGCCATTCTTAGACACAGACGGTAGGGAACGTAACCCATAGGCCGTTCTGGAGGTTGGGACTTGACATTTCTTGAGAAAGTGGGCTGCGAGCGTTCGCTCTCTCTATGTTAAATTGTTTATTTTCAATTGACGGTGTTTTGTGATCCTTTTAACGTTGGTCTTTTGAAATTCTTTCTTTTAAACTTTTAAAGTATACTTGTTAGTACTTTATGTTAAAGCTTGACGTTTGTTGCAATGCGTACCTTGCCTTCTTTTGTTATTATTTGTGTTGTCTTAAATTTTTAGGCTATAAACCTAATTTGCCTAGGATTGTAGTTCAATCAGTCAGAGTCTTTGACGTTTGTTCTAACTTCATTTAAGTTTACTATTAGTTTCCTAAATTGGACTAGGAGAACTGCTAGTTACTCTCCACTGATTGTGGAATTTTTGTTGATCTATGTTGCAGATGACGATGTTGTTTAGAGTTGTTACGGTGTGGACCGGGGTTGTGCATTTTACCCATGTAGCAAGAAGGTTGTGTTGGTCATAGTGGACGAGCACTATGAGTCTGAGATTAAGAATAGTTTTCTAGTTGGTCTCAAGTAGTTTACCTTTGTTAGTTTGAATGTTAGTTTTAGAGTTGATCTTTTGGATTTTGGTTTCATATTTCGAATTTGGTTCAGTTTTGAGAAAATGGATAATTATGGATTTGGATTGTTTAGTTAGAGATGAGGGTATGTGACCTCCTTCCTCTTTATATATATATATATATATGATTTGGAGTTTCGATTACTATTATGGGACTCGTTGTTTATTTTAGTTTTAATTTTACCTCATAGAGTGGCATCCCCGTCTCGGTGGTATTTCCGCTACCACTGATTTGATCGTTGTCACATTTATTTAAGTTAAAATATAGTTGGTAAAAGACGGGATGTTACAAGGTTGACCATTGTTGTTACTCAGTGCTCCATTTTCTTCTATGACAACAGAAGCACAATCATGGCCTTTATAAACATCTTCTGTAAAGACTTCACAGCAGTACGAACTGCAACGCGCTCCACATTTATGTGTGCATTATATTTGACGCATAAATCCTTTTATATGAGACTACCCAACGATTATCGATTTCCCGCCCATTCACGACAATAGGTTCCTTATTCCATCTACCTCTATAATGTACAAAACCATTGCCATCAAAAGTTAATTTATTCAAAAAAAGAATTTGGGTAATTGTTTGAACATTTCCCATCAACTAAACACGGCCCACATGGGTCGTGGATCAGATTCTTAATGATTATCTTTAAAGCTTTAAGATCCGTTTCCTTGTCTGGTATATCAGCACTAATAAATTTATCGACATCCTCCGAACATGTAGGTTTGTCTTCTGTTGCCATTATAAAGAGCAGGCGTTTTCGAAATTCAATGACATATAAGTCTGGAAAAGAACATCCACATGTTATTGTAGGATAAGACAATACGTACGGTAATTTTAAATAGTATGCAATAAATACTTACCCGCAATAACTTTCCCATATTTATGTCTTTCCTTGAAATCTCGTATGAATTCTCTAAATTTGAGCTTAAATACACTTGCAACGATGTCGGCTCTATCTTCTGCACGACGACCCGCACGGGGTGGTAACTCGGTAACAATTTATGACCAATTGGGATTGCAAGTGAAAGTGATAAAGAAATCAGGGGGTCCCATTACTCGTACTATTGCCTAGCATCTTGATAATGTTGAACCATATTTCGGGGGCCTCCGGTGAAAGAGGACGGCAAAATATACCTCCGAACTTTCGCATTCACGTCTCCAACAATCACTGCATCTTGAAGTCCTCTATATAAATTTGTCCGCAACTTGCCTTGATTGCGCTTAACATACAACAAAGGATTTTGTTCCATGGAAGAATATCTGTCTACCTCAAACTATTGAAGTAATCGACCACCCTCTATTAATGTGTCAGCTTCTAGGAAGTCGCACCATCATCTCTCCTACCCTATATCCTGAATGCAAGAAACTGCCTCAGAGTAACAGTTGTCTGACTTCTGCTAGAACTAACGATCTTAGGTATTCCAAGGGTCCATCCATCGGTGCCATATGGGAAGAGTAGTAGGTATTGTAGAGGCATATAGCTCGGATGAGTTTCATCTATTATTTGTAAGGTTCTGTTCGTCGTTTGCAATATGACATCCCTATGACCAAAGCTCTCGGTTCCATCACCAACCAACAGTGTCGCTACCTCAATTGATGTAGGTTTGAGGTATTGTTTACCTTCTCTTGCACGGATAAGCTAATGTGCATATTTTTAACTTGACCTTGCTCATGCAACATCGCGATGAACACCGCGACATATGGATTAACACTACCAAGCATATTTCACAATCCTTGCAAGAGTAAGGGACTTATGGATGATCCTTCAATTGCATTAACTCGGTTTGTTAATTCTTTATCCGTGTCATAAATGTACAACTGCAAAAATTTTGGCATGTTTCTTGGCTCTGGTATTAAAGAACCGATCCTATGATAAAGACTCCCATTTATGCGAAATACATAAGGGCCTCTTTCATCATTGACAGTGTTATGAATTCTTGCTCCTATAGAGGTGAAAATCAATAGAGAATTGTACGTTCTAATTTTATCTCGAAATTGTTGATTTGGTAGAAGAGGCTTCGGGTATGATGGTGTTGGAGGTAAGTACGACAATGAAACATGTCCTCTTTGGCAACAAAGGTTTAATCAGGGTTGTGATAAACTACTTCCCTTATCTCTTTTTTCAATCCACATAAGACCTTACAATGTGCGCAGATGGAATAATATTAGTCGAGCAAAATTATGTAAATTGGAAATCTAAAGGCAGTTAATTACCTCCGTGCGCAACATTGGTAGATATGGTTATCGTCTAGAACCGCTTGCCTACCACCATTATCTATAAGGGTAGAAGGAACTTGAAAATGTTACATGTAGTTGGTCACGTTAAGACATCAAGTTTTAATTGAATAGGGGGATACAAATAGTGGTTGGTTAGTAGTACCGATATAGTTCGCCGCGTTAGATGTCGCACCACTTTCATATCCGCCATGTATATATTGAACTCTATTATGACGATGCAAACTTTGCAGTGACAACCTTAATGTGTGTGCGTCTCTCTCCATTGAAAGACGACGTTGCGTGAATGTATGATGATGAGGATTTAATGTGCGTTTAAATAATAATCTCCTTCGAGCTGATAATCTAGCAATCTTGTATCGCAAGCGAGCTTCATGCCGATCATTCGTCGTTTCGAGTTCCATTCTAAGTAAGAGTATGACTATGAGAGAACCGCTAATGCTAATACTTCCTCCGTTTTTATTTAGTTGACACGTTTTGACTTTTGACACTATTCACATAATCTACTTTGACTATCTTTTGTGATTTATACGTAAGAGAAAATATAGTCATGTGGGGTCTTGTTAGATACGTCTCATTATATATTTTCAAAATATCATATTTTTATAATTTTTACTCATCAAGTTTCCAAGATAAAAGTGATTGAAATCACGCATTGGCAAACGTGATAAAAGAAACATGTCAACTAATTAAGAACAGAGGAAGTATTATTTATATCATTATTGTTTTAAAAGAATATATCGCCTATAATATTTTATAACTTCTAAAAGAGGCGGCCTAACTTTATATTTAGATTAGACTAATGTAATGCAGTACAATTCAGTTAACATGTTTATAGGCGAAGAAAACAAACGCTGACACTAATATTATTCATATCATTATTGCTTTAAAATAATATACGACGTATAATATTCTACAACTTCTAAAAGAGACAGTCTAACTTTATATTAAGATTAGACTAATTTACGACAAATAAATTTACAGATCTTGTACACATTATGCTTGTGAAAAGAAATCTTGTACACATTATACTTAAGGCAAATCACATCTGGCGACAAACTTTATACATTAAGAAATCTTGGAATAATGACTTTAGTGATTGGAAAACAAATAATAAAGTGGTACACATTATGCATCTACTTTTCTGTTGAGCACATCAATTACTTCTCTAAATTACTCCCTTCATTTAATAATTGCAATGGAAAAAACTTAAATGCCATGATAAAACAAAAAAACAAAAACACGCTTTAATGAGAAAGTAGGAAGATGACTAATTTTAATGCTAATCTAATATTAATAAGATCAATTAAAATTAATTATTTCTTTTAAGTGTGAGCATATTCATATCATTGTTGGTTCCTTTTAGGTACACCTTGGTTGAGTAAATAAATAGAAATGGTTCAATCTCCAACATCATTTGTCCACCACTAATTATTAAGATGACCATCTAGTTTGTGCACATTATGCATCTACATCCATAAACTAATTGGCAAGACATTTTCTTTTAGTCTACATCTCTACATCCTGCTCTCCTTTTTCTTTCTCTTTTCTTTCTATTTCTACTGAGTTCTACATTCTCTTTTCTTTCTCTTTCTACTGAGTTTCGCACTCTTCCTTTTCCTTATTAAGTTGTTCAGTACCCCTATTCTTATTTTTCCATTCCAAACTAAACTATCTAATTAATTTCACTCCATAAGTACATCCAAGAAACACATAAATCAAGTAGCAATTCATATCAGATCTATAAGAAGAAGAAAATCCTTGCAATTAAACATGGCAACTGTACATGAACGAAGATGCAGCCTAAAACACGTGTCACTGTTCTTAGTCTTACTGTGTCTCGTAGGTGGTCTATCCACCAACTTGATGTGAAAAATGCTTTCTTACATGGTCATCTGCAGGAGACTGTTTATATGTTTCAACCCCCAGGTTTTCAGGACTCCACTAATCCAAAGAGTGTTTGTTTATTGCAAAAGTCTCTATATGGTTTGAAACAGGCACCCCGGGCATGGTATCAACGCTTCGCCACTTACATCTTGTCCATTGGCTTTGTCAGCAGCAAATGTGATCCCTCTCTATTCATTTATCGTCGTGGACAGGACATGGCCTACCTCATTTTGTATGTGGATGATATTGTTCTCACCACCTCCTCGGACTCTCTACGAAACCGCATCATCTCCCTTCTCCGGTCCGAGTTTGCTATGACTGATCTGGGCCCTCTCTCATATTTCCTTGGTATATCAGTCAAACGCACTCCACAGCACATGTTCCTCTCTCAGCGCAAATATGCGGAGGAAATTCTAGCCCGAGCTAACATGTCTTCCTGCAACCCCTGTGCTACTCCTGTTGATACTAAGGCCAAACTCAGCGCCTCCAACGGTCCTCCTATGAAGGACCCCACTCTCTATCGTCAGCTTGCTGGTGCCCTCCAGTACCTCACCTTCACTCGTCCTGACATCTCTTATGCCGTCCAGCAGATATGCCTCTTCATGCATGACCCACGTGAGCATCACTTTCATGCCCTGAAGCGTATCCTCCGATACCTAAAGGGCACATTAGAGTATGGTATGCACTACTCCTCCACTCCTGCCACGGGCCTTACTTCATACACAGATGCAGATTGGGGTGGGTGCCCTGACACGCGACGATCCACGTCAGGCTATTGTGTTTTTCTTGGTGACAACTTGATCTCTTGGTCTTCTAAACGGCAAGCTACACTCTCTCGCTCCAGTGCCGAGGCCGAGTATCGCGGCGTTGCTAACGTCGTCGCTGAGTCTTTTTGGCTACGCAACCTTCTTCTAGAGCTTCATTGTCCTCTCGCCCGAGCTACTGTGGTCTACTGTGACAATGTTAGTGCTGTCTACATGTCTCATAATCCTGTTCAGCATCAGCGCACTAAACATGTCGAGATGGATATTCACTTTGTCCGCGAGAAGGTTGCCCTAGGTCACGTTCGTGTCCTCCATGTACCTTCTGCGTATCAGTATGCAGACATCTTCACCAAAGGTCTTCCTAGGTCTCTATTCTATGTGTTTCGCTTTAGTTTGAACGTCCGTCCTCCTCCCGCTCCAACTGCGGGGGTGTGTTAGAATATAATTATGTAAATAATTTAATGTATATTTATTTCCGTAAATATCTCTTGTAACCCTAGGATGTATGTACCTATATATTGTTAATTAATTCAATGAGCCTCCTCAAGGAGATTATCATATCTTTCAACACGTTTAAGTTGAATTAAATCTTAAGTTTTTTTGCCATCGTATACTTGAATATTGTACATGGGTTTCATTTTCCAGGTTTTCCTATTTTTATATTTTGTTGATTTAAAGTTTGTTTTCGAGGATGAAATGGGATTTAAACTTATTTTTTTTGGTGAATGTTAATCGGATATTAGTGAATTTATTATTCGTTCATCGCCTATTTTTTCATTTGAATTTCGGAAATATTGGTTTGGAAATTTGTGAATATATTTTTCTTTCATCGTCCTTATTAATTCTAGTTAATTTCGAAAATTCATCCTTTCTTTACATTTTTATTTCGAAAATCTAGGTACGGAAATTTATGAATTTATTTTTCGTTCATCATCCTTTTTTTCATTTTTATTTCGAAAATCTGGGTTTTTTGGGTAGCATCCTTCTTTTCTCCATTTTTTTTGGGATTATGGGTTTATGGAATCCCAAATAAAAGCAAACCCATTGAATATGGGTGGAGGTTGGGTTTTCCTGAGAAAAAAGGGAAAGAATGGGGAGTGAAATTTCAAAGTTCACCCATTTTCAATGGTTTTGCTTTTATTTTTCCAAAGTGATAAAAAAACTAATTTAAAAAAATATTCAGAACCAAATGTAGAAGTAGAAATTTTGATCAATTTTAATTCCAAATCCTCCTCTTTTTTTCTGAAATTTATCATTTCAATGTTTTTCCTAAATTTCGTTATCTACTGGCAGATTTTATTGAATTTCTATATGGGTTTCTCCTTAAATTTTCTGGGCTTTATTTTCTATTTTTCTTCATTTCTGGGTATTGAAAATCTGAATTGAGGTATATTGAATTTCACCCGTGCGTTCAATAAAGAATTTTTATATTTGTAGTTTATAAAAATTTGTAAAATTCGCATGGTAAGTGCTAATGTTGGTAGTTTATTAAACATTACATCTACATATCAATAAAACTACAAACGATGATATGAGTTTGTAACTTAAAAATTCCAGCCTACGTTTTTACGCAGTCAGGTACGTTCATCTAATATTATTAGGATATGAAAACTGCACTTACCTGAATTGAGACTGGATGTTAGATAAGATAGAAATTGCCCTTGTTGCTCCTTTTGTATTAGAAAGATTGACAAAGGTATATATCCAAAAAAATTACTTTTAGCATCATGAAATCTCTATTGTACTCCCTCCGTCTCAATTTGATGCTTCCATTTGAAATATGGGGGAAAACCAATGTAAATTGAGAGAAAGAGTAAGAGAGAGAAAGAAAAGTGGATGATTGGGAAATAAAATATTCTAAACTGGGTCTTGAGTAAGACAAAAAGTAAAAAAGTGTAGTAAATAATTGGTCGTTAAAGGTTAAGATGGGGAAATAAATATTTTTAAAATGGAAAAGATTAAAAATTGGAAGAACTTTTTGAAACATCCCAAAAAAGAAAATGGGAACATCAAATTGAGACGGAGGGGGTATTAGGAAAAATAAACAACACATGGAGATTCAACACATTAGATTACCTTGTTGTCATTTTTTGCAGGTTTGAAGTACAAGATGATGTGCAATCAAGATTTACAAACACATAGATTTGAGTGAATTTGGGAATTTCATTTTTTGTGATCAGTAGTTTGTACTCTGTAGTAGTGGGGTGGGAGTTAGTAATTTTGATTGAAGGTTGTTATTAGTGTTCTAACTGTTGAGTAGTGTGTAGTGGGGCGGGTGAGACGTGGGAGTTACATTGTTTCTATGTTTTCTTTTTTTTCCTATTTCTTTATAGATGGATTAAAATTGGGTTGTAATTTGAACTCTAAAAAAGTTTGTTTTGGCAGGATGAAAGGAGAAGAGAGCAAAATCCAATTCAAGCAATTATAGCCTTTTAAGAAACTTTGAAATAATAATATTAGATATATACGGTATATATATGGTGTTCGGTGCATACGGTATATATATGCAACTTTAAATATTGTAATATTTATGGCACCTTTCTCTCTCGACTTTTTTCCTCTCGTTATGGAAAAAACGTTACCATGGCAAGGAAGAGTGGATCTAGGAGGGAGCTGGTGGTCAGAGCTAAGGGTCTAGCGTCTGATTCTCATGCCCTAAAGATGAAATACATGGATGCAATCATTGGTATTGGTGATTTGCATATTAAGGAGGTAAATGTGATTCAAACCCCGGAGGAGTCATTTCGCGAATACATAGTGGATTTTGCACTAAAGTGGAATTTTAGTGATTGGTTATCTGTTATCTCCATCAATTTGCTTCTCGGATTGAATGGGATGCAAATGATGCTCAGAGTTCGAAAGGTAAATCTCATTCTCCTATTCCTATATTGAACTAGTCTGATGATGTTGCTAGGATGGATGAAAATGTGATTGAGCCTGATTGTTTGAATACTAATCTGCTGGTGGTTAATAATATGATTGTGAATGATGTGAATTCAATTGAGATGAATGATGGTGATGCTGATGTTAAACTGCCTGTTAAAATTGATATGGTTGATATTGAAATAGATTTTTGGAATTCTGCCTTGATTTTCTATGTTGTTGGTGCTAATCTACCACTTGCTGTGATGGATGGATTTGGTCAAAGGATTAGGAAAAATGAGGGGGTTGATAAGGTGGCTATATTAAGTAAATGGGTGTTCATTGTGAGATTGAATTCTACGGAAAAGAGAGATGCAATATTGGCTAGGGGGTTCTATTTTTTATAATTAGCCAGTTTTTATGAAGCCATGGTCCCCTGATATGGAAGTTTGTAACGAGCAGTTTAAGGTGGTTCCTACATGGATTCATCTTAAAATGGATTTGAATTGGGGGGAACATTGTCAAAGGGGATAAGGCTACAAAGAGTAGAGATAAACTAAACTTTGCTAGGGTGTTGATTGAGGTTCCTGTTGATAGTGAGTTTCCTGACAAGATGTCTTTTATAAATGAAAGAAGTTTTGAAGTGGTTGTTAAGGTGGAGTATGAGTGGAAGCTTGTTGTTTGTTCAAGTTGTTCTATGATTGGGCATTCAATGGACTTATGTAGAAAGAAAGTGATCAAGCCTGTTGCTAGGAAGATTTGGAGAGCTAAGCAGCCTAAAGTTCAACATTGTAGTTCTCCTAAGGTATTGGGGAGGATTGTAAATGTAGTGTTGATGAAAATCCTCCTGTTCAAGGTGAGGGTTTTGTTGTGCCACACTAAGTTTGCAAAGTAAAATCTCCTAATGCATCTGTTGATAGTGTTTATAATGGTTTTATGGTCTTATCTCTGAGGAAGGTCAAATGGATGTTGTTGTGTTAAATGAGGCTTCTGTGATTGTGGAGGAGGAAGGAATTCCTGTAGAGGGAGATGGATAGGTTATTTGTGTGGAATGTGAGGGGGCCAATAGCCCTCAAAAACAAAGGGATAGAAAATCTATGATTAATATGCCTAAGATTGGTTTGTTCTATTTGGTAGAAACTAAAATCAAAGCTTGTAATATGGGTAAGTTGTATCAAGCTCTCTTTCAAGGTTGGTGTTTTTCAACAAATTCCAGTTGTCATAAGGGAGGCAGGATAATTATTGCTTGGAATCCACTGAGCTTTGTGGTTGATTTGCAGTTAGTTACAAGTGAATTGATTCGCTGTTTTATTACCCTTGTTAATGGTAGGAGGGTTTCTTTTTCTCTTTTGTCTATGCTTTTGATGATTCTGCCGGTAGAATTTTCTTGCGGGATGATTTGGTTTTGCTCTCTACTAGTTGTAGAGGTCCATGGATGGTGGTTAGTGATTTTAATTATGTGATGCAAGTTGATGAAAGAATTAGTTCTCCTATTTCCTCTAGGGGGACTGATGATATTAGGAGGTGTTTGTTCCAATGTGGTTTGTCTGATTTGAAAGGAGGAGGTTAGTTTATCACTTGGGGACTGGTAGAATTTTCTGCAAGTTTGATAGAGCTTTGGTAAATGTGGATTGGTTGGGGAGGTACATTTGCTCTGAGGTCAGATTTCTTCCAAAGGGTAGCTTTGATCATACACCAATGGTGATTTGTTTCTTAAGCCTATTCCTGTTATGAGGAGGCCTTTTAGGTATCTTAGAATGTGGAAGGATATGGTGGGTTTTTAGAGAATGGTTGAGGTGATCTGGTAGTCTGCTAGAGGGGTGTCCAGAATGTTTGAATTGGTAACTTTGCTTAAGGAAATTAAGAGTTTATGTAAGGGGGCTCTTGATATTGAGGCTCATGATGTGAAAGGTTATGTTACTATAGTCGATTGTCAACAAAATCTGAGTCCAGATATTAATAATTCATCTCTGAGAGATCTGGAACATGTTGTTATTGCTGAGTACAGAAGAATTCATAGCATGTATCTTACTTTTCTTAGGCAAAGAGTTAAGGTTGCATGAATAAAGGATGGGGATGAAAACGCAAGACTGTTTCATCAAGCTATCAACCAGAGACATTTACAAAATAGTATTTATAGTATTGAGGATATGGATGGCAGTCTGGTTGATAGTCTTGAGCTGGGGAATAATGCTTTACTGAAGTATTATGAGAATCTTTTGGGTTCTACTCTGTGTGAAAGGAAAGGGGTTCACCAAGATATCTTAGAGTTGGGTCCCATGGTGTCTGCTGATGATCAAGCTGCTTTATTGAGGCCTGTTAGTGTTGAGGAGATCAAGTTGGGAGTGTTTTCCATATCTGGAGATAAATCTCCTGGTCCTGATGGATTTGGTGTCCATTTCTTCAGAGACATGTGGCATATTGTTGGAGATAAAGTAGGAAATGATGTGCTTGCTTTCTTTCATAGTGGTAGAATGTTAAAAGAGGTAAATCATACCATTTTGATTGGAAGTTTCTATAGGAGATGTTGCTGGATTGAAATTTCATGTTGAGTTTGTGAAGCTGGTTATGGAATGTGTATACTCCTAGTTTCTCATTGATGATAAATGGAAACTTATGTGGCTTCTTCAAATCTAAGAGGGGTTTGAGACAAGGGGATCCAATGTCTTCTCTTCTTTTTGATGTTTGCATGGAATATCTATCTAGGGTGATGAACTTCGTTGGAGAGAAGCATCAGTTCTATTTTCATCCTAGGTGCCATGAAATCAAACGTCATCACCTTGCCATTGCTGATGATGTTCTACTCTTCTCTATGGGGGATTTTGTTTCTATGTATATCATGTTGCAAGGGTTAAAGTTGTTACAAGTTGTGACTGTCAAATGCTTTGTGAGAAATTGACTAGTAAAATCAGAATATGAATTTCTAGGCATCTCTCCTATACTGCTAGAGTTCAGCTTGTTATTTTTGTGCTTCTTAGTCTGCATGCTTATTGGGGTTAGATATTTATTATTCCAAAGAAGGTTATTCAGCAGGTTGAAGGAATTTGTAGAGCTTTCTTGTGGACAAGTGAGTATTTCTCTTCCAAACCTGGAAATGTGGAGTGGGATTCTGTTTACTCCCTTAGAAAAAATGGTGGTTTGGGGTTTAGAAAGATTGAAATCTGGAATGTTTATTCAATAGGTAAACATGTTTGGGCTATAGAGAAGAAACAAGATACTTTATGGATTAGATGGGTTAACTCTATGTATATTAAGGGTGAATGATGGTGGGACTACAAGCCAAAATAGCTCTGCTAGTTGGTATTGGAGTGCTATATGTAAGGGTGTAGGAGCAACTTAAAAATGTTTTTAGTGCTCACAGTTAGAATCAGATTCATGTTTATCAGGTGAAAGGGGTCTATAATTTGCTGGTGGGTGATCTGAGTAGATGCATTTGGGACAGATATGTTTGGTGCAACTTGTGCTTGCCTCAGCACAAATTCATCTGCTGGCTGGTTATGCTACATAGGCTAAACACTAAGGCAAGGTATCAGTAGCTCTGATAGTTGTGTAGTATGTGGTTGTGGTGCTGAGACCCATAACCATTTATTTTTCAAGTATGTGTATAGTACTCAGCTTGTCAAGATGGTGTTGGACTGGTTAGGTACCAACTGGAGAGATAAGAATCTGCTATGTCGGTATATTTAGATCAGAAGGTCTAGACTTTCAAAGTTTAAAAAGCAGGTGTTAGCTGCTGGGATCAATGTTGTGGTATATCATGTTTGGAGAGTGAGAAATGGTGCAGTTTGGGAAGGAAAAGTGTGCAGGGCTGAGTGCATGTTTCATCGGTTGAAGGATGTGCTCATAAGTAGAATTAGAAGTTGGCTTCCTAATAAGAGGTTTTTAGTGTGTCGTTAAGGCTGTAACAACCGCTTTCCAAACAATACTTATAAACCTAACAAGAAACTACTATGAACATAGTACCGGTAATTTAAGGGTCGAACCACAGGGAAAAAGTGATTAACTAAGGTCTATTAAGTCTAAAACTACCTAAGTGAAAGGCATTTTGGGGGTGTAAAGGATCGATTTAACTATCAAATAACAACTAGCTAAGGAATAAGAACTAACAATCAACAAGAGATGTAAATATAATAAGGCAAACACCGGAGTTCGGTCTACTAGTATAAATCCGGGCGATGCAACAACGACCAATGCAATTACAATTCAAAGACGAATATCATGCAAACTTAATTTCCCCTCTAAATTACTTGCGTCCTCTATCGAATGGCCCTCAAGAGTAATCAATTAATCAATCAACTACATCCTCTCTTGAATGGTCACTAGTCAATTGATTAATGGATTCAATAAGATGGAAAACCCCTAATACAAGGATCCTCTTAATTTCTATCCAATCCATTGGTCTAAAATCCAAGTTGATTCAAGGGGATGACAAAGAATCAATATTCAATTAAGAGAAATTGAAATGTAAAACACTAGCTTAAAAGTGAACAAGATCCACCCTAGGGTGTCAAAAGACCAAGATCAATGCATAATAATCAATAGAAAACACAACTATATGAAAATCATAATTAAGCCCTTAATTCATACTTTCACTACAAGGAAAAAAGGCTTTTCACAACGCCCTTATGGCAACAATTACAATTGCATTGCTAAAGATAATGTATTACAACACTTAATTAGTACAATTTTTTTCAATACTACAATTGTTGCTATAGAATTCATTAGCAAAGCTTTTAAATTTTTTTATTTGAAAGAAAACTAAGGCAACGCTATATGGGCAAAAAATAAACATAACGGTGTCAGCTTCCCACTCTTTATTTTTTTTCTTCCGCCATTTTTTTATTCTCCTATACTGGCGCCTTCCTTTCCTACTTTCACTCAACTGCAATCCCATAATCTCTCCTCCATATCGTATCTCTCCCATAACTCTAGAACTGCAACTCGTCTGGACCTCTTAAACTTGTGTAATTGAAGTTTCCTCAATTCTCTTGCAATTCATAATTCACAATTAGCATAAAGTAAACTATGATTTCTTTTTGCTATTAGTATAAAAATTCGATAGTTCAAATTCGTTTTTTTTTTTGTAATTGGCATTGTTCTATGTCAGTTGATGGGTGATGGGTGATACTTCCGGCGGTAAGCTGTTGAAATTGACTCTAAATCAATTCAATTCTTCAACTACTGAAGCAGATTCACTATTGTGGAAGGCCAAAGGTTAGTTCCTTTTATAATTTTAAATTATTTATGAAATGTGAATTTGTGATTTTATATCTGTATTTTTTATAAGTAGATTAAAATTTTCAATTCTGGAATTCGTGAATTATGGACCAAGCGTGAATCCTTGCTTCAGTTTTCCTAATGTGAATTTAATTGGGGTGAATTAGATATCATTAGCTGAGTTTGTCAAAGTTCTTCATTTTTATTTTTGACATTCACTAAAACAATCCATCTGTGGGCAGGGCTTCAAATGAACAAAATTGGTATAACTGCAAATTAGATATTGGTCGTTTTGCACTCAAGACTTTAAAAACTTGTGCATAATGATAGGTGGCAAACGAACAAACTGAAAATTGTTTATAATCATTTAACCAAGATAGAGGAATCAAAGCATCAGCAAAATAAAGGGGAGCTTGAGCACTAATAGTCTAACAGTGCTTAGGTTCTATTCTTTACTTACATCTTGTCTGAATAAGTTATGTGTTTTTTTCTTTAAATGTATGTGCTTTAACTAATGTTAATGGGTAGCTAAAAGAAAACATAGGTATAACTTTGAACTACTCAATAATTTTGACAGTAAAAGCTCAAAGTTTAAGAGCAAATTGATGGACATTGAATGCCTAACCAAAATACTCACATGGTATAGCTGATGCTTTAGTATTTTTTATCTTCTATATGCATGCTTTCTTTTTGGCTAATTTGTTTCATAAAAAATATCTATACATCCTTCTTGGTTAATTGTGTCTTGGTCTATTTTCTGAATAATCTTTTGTGGGAGCAATTCCAAGGGTTAAAGAGAAGAGCAAGCCATAACCTGCTTCCCTTCATGATTGCTGCTGCCAGCAAATCATTAAGCCCCTAACTATAGTTAGAAAGATAGTAACAACCCTAGCATAGCAGCCCAACCTAGTAAGTGTAGCATATGACTAACTAGCAGGCCTAAAAGCACATTTGTTGGACGTAGAAGCTAGCGTTAGCTGATTATTAAACACTAGAAGTTAGACTCCCTCAACCCTCTGTAGACCAATCGTGAAATATTAGTTTTTTTTTTTGTTAGAAATCAAAACAATACATTCTATAATGTCTTCATCTTTTTATATTTTCAATTGAGTTTATATGATTAATCATAGGAAAGAGGAATCTAAAATGAAGTGTACTGAAAAAGTAGCCTCATATGATTGTAAAAAGCTTAATGGCTGCGAGCAATGCTTCATATTTAGCCCCTATCACTTCTTCTCAATCTTTCCATCATTTAAAATCTTGAAAGTAGAAACTACTCAAGTGCCTAATTCCCGTGCTAATGACTGCTCATATTTACAAAATGCTTATGAGGCTTTACTGTCCTATTTCAATTTGTTCCCATTACTATCTCATTCGGTAGATTTTATATTCTGTCTTTCCCTTGATGTTCTACTGGTTATAAATTATTATTGACTTGGATTAACTTTGTAGATGTTCAACAATTAATTTTTGGTTTTCAAAAGTCTAAACTTTGGAGTGGTTTGCTACGAAGTTGGGGCATACATGCTTCAACCTATTGTTATAGTTAGCTCT
Organism: Patellifolia procumbens; assembly: GCA_947645195.1. NCBI lineage: Eukaryota > Viridiplantae > Streptophyta > Magnoliopsida > Caryophyllales > Amaranthaceae > Patellifolia > Patellifolia procumbens. The sequence continues at coordinate 270,380 of CANSGD010001315.1, forward strand.
TAGTCGAGTATTGTCCCATATTAGGTTTTGTTAAATATAAGTTGGGGAATTAACCCCTTACTCATTATTAGGAATTTGAACTAGTTGATAAAAGCTGATATATGTGTGTTCGATATATGTTTCATTATAAATTAAAAGGGGAACATGCTGCTACATGGTTAATATCGCTAAATTCACATTTTCATTATTAATATATGCTAGCGTATTCTACATTTTTTCTTTCGTTTGGGTGTCTAATTATATTGTGTTTTTGGAAGAAACACGTCAATGGATCAAAATTGGATGAATTTTACAAGACAATCGGAGGAGTATAAAATAGGATTAAATGCATTTCTTGATGATATTTTTTCTAAGAACGTTGTTGGCGGTCAAATCTGTTGTCCTTACAAAAAGTGTAAAAGACGATTTTGTCATTATAGACATAATGTATATGAGCATTTGGTGGTTGATGGATTTGTAAAGGGATTTAACGACTGGGTTGTGGAGAGGGAACAATGTTCATCTAGATATACTGAAAGTGAGAAACAAAATGAAAGTGACGGTCGTCTTAATGATATTGACTGTCTATGCATGACACTTTTGTAGATGTGGTCGAAGGGTTAGATAAAAACCAAGGGGTTGAAGATGTGCCAAATGATGAGGCTAGAAAGTTTTATTATTTGGTAGAAGAAGGGAAGCAAGAGCTATATCCAGGGTGTAAAACTTTTTCAAAGTTGTCTTTCCTCATTCGTCTATTGCTTTTCAAGTGTCTAAATGGGTTAAGTAATGTAGCTTTTGGTGATCTTTTGGAGTTATTAAGAGAAGCATTTCCCGTGGCCAATATTCCTAAATCTTTTGATGAATCAAAAAAAATTGTGAGGGATTTGGGTCTTGATTATAATAAGATACATGCTTGTACTAATGATTGCATCCTTTATTGGAAGGAATATGAATATGAATCATATGAATTTTGTCCTAAGTGTAATTTATCTAGGTGGAAACCTGATAATGATAAAGTCCCTGCGAAGGTATTGAGGCATTTTCCTTTAAAGCCTAGACTCTAGAGGTTGTTCATGTGTTCACAAACAGCGGAATCAATGGTTTGGCATCATGATGTACGAACTAAGGATGAAAAAATTTGGCATCATCCAACGGATGGGGAATCTTTGAAGAAATGTGATTCGAGCAATTCTAATTTACATAAAGACCCACGCAATGTTCGATTAGCTCTTGCTAGTGATGGATTCAACCCATTTCAAACAATGAGTCTAAGCCACAGTACGTGGCTACTTGTTTTGATTAATTATGATCTCCCACCTTGGTTCTCCATGAAACCACAATATTTTATTTTGTCTTTGTTGATTCCAGGTCCTAAGTCACCCGGAAACGACATAGACATCTATTTGCAACCATTAATTGAGGAATCGAAGGAATTGTGGGAATGTGGTGCAGAAACCTATGACTCATTTAGGAAGCAGACTTTTACCATGCATGTGGCTCTAATGGGGGCGATAAATGATTTTCCAGCTTACTCTACGTTGTCGGGATGGCGCACCAAAGGAAATTATGCATGTCCATCCTGTAACCATGATGTGATTCCTTAATATTTGAAGTATAGCAAAAAAAAACTGTTACATGGGACATCGTAGGTTTCTAGACTTGAATCATCCTTGGCTGAAGGATAAAAAATCGTTTGATGGTAAAGAAGAGAATAGAGCCGCACCTATTCCTTTGTCGGGTCATGATGTGGTACGTGAATTGCAGAATTTCAAAAATGATTTTGGGAAAACAAAAAAATGTGATGATAATGGGCCTTGGAAAAAGTTTTCTAAATTTTTTGAATTGCCATATTGGGTAGACATTACTAGCCGCCATAACCTTGATGTCATGCATATTGAAAAGAATGTATTTGATAATGTGCTAGCAACATTATTAGACATTTCGGGAAAGACAAAGGACCATGTAAATGCACGTTTTGATTTAGTGGGGCTCGGAATAAAATCAAATCTCCACCCTTCTCTATCAGAAAATGGTCAACGTCTTTTGATTCCATCGACATCTTTCACAATGGATAATCGAGAAAAGGATTTATTTCTCAATGTTTTTAAAGAAGCAAAGCTTCCTTATGGGTATGCGTCAAATATAGCAAGATGCGTTCAAGTAAAGGAAAGTGGGCTTGTAGGCTATAAGAGTCAGGATGCACATGTCATGCTACACCATTTTCTTCAGGTTGTTGTTCGAAAGACATTGCCAAAAAGTGTTGCTTCACCTCTGATAAAACTGGGGAACTTTTTTCGACATATATGCAGTAAAGTTGTTAGCCTCGAAGAATTGGACTTATTAGCAACTGAAGTTGTTGAGATACTTTGTGAGTTTGAAAGGATATTTCCGCCCGCTTTCTTTGATATTATGGTGCACCTACCTACTCAGTTAGTGGATGAAATTAGGTTTGGTGGACCTGTGCAGTATCGATGGATGTATATTGTTGAGAGGTATTTGGGTACGCTGAAGTCTTATGTACGTAATAGGCGTCATCCAGAGGCTTCCATTGTAGAAGGGTATCAAAAGGAAGAATTATTGCCATTTTGTTCTAGGTACTTAAATGATACTGTGAAGACTAGATTGGAAAGAAGATGTGCCCGAAATTATGAGGCCAGTAAAAGTGATGATCGAAATCCCCTTTTCTCGAAATTTGGACATCCTATTGGTGGGGGTAAAAGAAAGGGGAAAGGCAAGGGATTCACCTTAGATTTTCAAATTTTGAAACAAGCTCACATATATTGCATCGTTAATTGCAATAGTGAAATAGTTGACAAATATCTCGAGTAATTAAGCAAATTCTAACTAGTCTTTTTCTATTAGTTTGTAAATTTTTTATGTGATTCATTATTGATGTTAATCCAACTCTAAATTCAGGGAACACCAAAGTTTAGTGAATAGCCGAAGTCGAAAGCGTAGATGGGATAGAGCACAAAGTCACACTTCAGTGTTCAATTATTGGTTCCAAGATAAGATTCAAAGGGAACAAGGCGAGGGTTATATATTTTGGTTGGCTAAAGGTCCTAATCCGAAGGCTAGGAGGCATAGCGGATATTCCATAAATGGCTATAGATTTCACACAAGGGAGCGTGATTCAGGAATAAATACGCAAAATAGTGGAGTCACTTTGACGGCCTTGACTTCAAGTTATGCTAGCTCAAGGGACCAAAATCCCATAGATGCGGAATTTACTTACTATGGTGTGAGAAATGATATTATTGAGTTGGATTTTTGGTCTCAGTTTAGCGTTGTGCTTTTTAGATGTGATTGGTTTCTTCGTGATGTCGATGATTTTGGGCTTACACGAGTTAATTTAAAGAAGACAGATTACAAAGATGATCCTTTTGTCTAGGCATATCAATTCATTAAGTATTTTATGTTCAAGATCTTGTAGAAGCTGATATACACTATGTGATGAAACGAGTTCCGAGAGAAATTTTTTACTTTGATGAGACACCAAGTGGAAAAACCTATTGGGAGGAAACAATTGATTATGGCCACAATATTGTTCCCTCCGTTGACATGGATGCTAGTTGTTCAAAATCAGGTTATAGTGATCGATCAGCTATGTTACTCCGACACCTTCATTTACCGCAAAATTCGGGTGTCGTGTCGTGTCGTGTCCGACACGACACTTTACTTGGATACTTCATTTTAAACTAAAAACTTGACTTTTTTCTACAAAATAGCCGAGTCGGACACTTGGACACCCGTATCCGAGTAGACACTCAATACGTGTCTGAGTAACATAGTCGATCAGTATAGGTCTCTAATCTCTTAGATGTCAGGATGTTAGCGAGCAGCCTGAAGACTCTGACTATGATGACACAGATTAGGACTGGATGCACGCCGATGATTCTTCACTTGGAGATGACATACCTAGCTCTATATAAACTATCTTTTTTGCATTTATTGCTTTTGTTTTGGAATCTGTTCTTTTTTTAAGTTATGGAAACATGATGTAGCTACTGTCTTGCTTTTGTTTTGGAATCTGTTTTTTTATTTGCATTCTGCACACCGATGTTTTTTTTTGAACTTGGTATTGGTCTTGCAGAATTTCTTGTAGCGTAGGTACAGGTGGACCATTCACTTAGTGCCCCAATTGCAAGAGTAAAAACAATACTTTTTTTCACCCCTTCCTGCTTCTTAGGCACAATTACTTGTATGTGCATTATCAATCTTCTTTTTATCTGTCTTGCTTCTGAGTGATTGGTTGTCAAATATTCAGGGGCGTTTTTGTGATCTGTAAACTTGAATCGAAAGTTTATTATTTCTATTGGAATCGCTTTGGATTCCTAATCAACAAAATCCTGAATCTTATGCTGCATGAGCCTACATTAAATATCTTGGAACAATTTATGTTGACCAATGAAGAAAATACCTTGTTAAGTTATCTTTGATTTTTTGTTGTATTGATTTCTGAATTTTTTCTGGATAGTAAGTGTTCCTTAGACACAGACCACTTATTTTATTACACTTAGGTGGTTTTATAATTATATTCCTGCTTGTTTATAGTTGCAGAAAGAGGAAGAGAATGGCGAGGACAAAGCAAGTTCAATTTCAAGACAAGCTGAAAGCAAATTACCACCGTCAAACGATTATGAGATGCAAAGGTCCATGACTATGGAAAGGAATGCTTTGAAATTCAAAGAGCTTGGGCTGGAAAAGTTGACTAACCAACTCTTGGACAAATATAAGAACAATCTAAGTAAAGGCAAGGAGAAACTTAAGGATGTTGTCGAGATTGATGATGATTATGTCCCTGAAATGGATCAAGATCACGATTCTGAAGACGAGTTCTTTGAGATTTCTCAAGGCATGGACGAAAGTGATGTCTTATTAGGTTCAGCCATACAATCTAAGGTAACCTCTAAGAAGCAAGCACTTGTCTCCTTACTTCCATTTACTATATCATTGATATTGGTGGTTTTGTTTTGCACTTTAGGTGATCACTGCTCGGCATGCAACTGGGAAAAAGAAGAAGAAGCCATTATGCCCTGCCATGGACATGGATGAATTTTTACTAATGCAAAAACAAAAAGATCCAAGTGAAGCAAAACAATTGGATGTGGAGATACAAGGTCTGGAATCACGACGAAGATCCCTGCTTTCACAAGCTACCACAGTTGCATTAGAGGTTCAAGAGGATCTCGTTCTTTCCCAACAACAAGGTCATTTCCTCATTGGTTTTTATTTCAACTTTGTTCTCTATTATTATATCTAAATAACTTGGGTTGATGTGGTATTATTCTTTGTCCTACTGTGTTCTTAGGTGTAATATGTCCTTTCTTCACTTGCGTTACATCTAAAGTGATGATTGTCTGCTATGTATCATATACACACGTCCATTTGAAAAAAGAAAGTGGATGATTTCCATTCTGCCTTGTATGCTAGCTTCCGGTTTTTGTTAAAGATTTCAGGAGTCAGAAATTAGTCGTAGTAATCATGTTTGTTTTCAAAACTAAGAGCTGGAAACTAGAAACTAGAATCACATATCATATGCCTTTAAAACTGTTTAATGTGTTAGACCAATATTTATGATGCTTGGAGGTAGATTATTATTACCCATATGGCTGATGCTGATGGTTCTTGTACAGTTTTGGGTTTTGCTTAATTAGATTGATCAATCAGCCATTGTTGGAGTTATGTCATTGAGGTCTGAGCTTGCTTTGTCTGCCCATATTGATCAAATTATGTTATCATCAATGTTGTTTGTGCTTTCATGATTTATGTTTTTTACTTGAACTTATCAGAAATGTACTGTTTTCTAGTTTCCTGATGTTACTGATTGTTTGATTTTTTTAAGAGTTGTTATTGATTGAATTGTTCTGTTGCTGATAAGTAATTTTCACTAAGGAGTTTAAGTGATGGTTTAACGTAAATGCTTGTCCTTAGTTCTAGAATTTTGAATGATAATGGAAAAAGATCCATTGTAGCATGGAAGATGTTGTGCCTTTTGATCTTTCTGTATCTCAAGCACTTTCAGCCCTTTCGTGGCGATTTTTTTGGCCTTTCGTGGCGAATATATTTGCCGCGAAAACCTTTAGGATCAATTGACTATTCGTCACGAGATCCATTGTCTCTATAGCATACAGAAGCGATTTTCACAATCGCTGGGGTAGGCCAAAATAATTGCCGCGAAAGGGTTGAAACTATACCAGTGATTATTGTGGTGATTACAATCGTCACTAATTCCCTATTTTTACTCTACCCCATTTGGTTTTAGCATCAATTGTAATCACCACTATTTTCAATATGCAGCGATTGTAATTGCTACTAAAGACAATGATTTATCTTTGGTAATTGCTACTAAAGACAATGATTTATCTTTGGTAATTACTATTGTGTCAATTGAAATTGCCACAAAAGACATAATTGTCATTTCTTTTGGTTCTATTGTATCAATTACAATCGCCTCTAAGAAACTACTAACAAATGACTACTATTCTTATATCGATTATAATTGCCACTAGTGATATGAATTATAGCTAAATATTCCCCATTGCCGATATAAAAATGTGCACAAGTGTCTGGCTAATAATTTCAAAGACATTAAAGAGATAGTCTAATATATGTCACACTATATATAATATAATAATTTCAAAGTTAGCAAAATGTACATTAACATCCTCATATCAAAAAGGAGTCTAATATCTCCATAATCATTTACGTACAAACCAAATGTTACTTATGAATAGAAAAAAAATCTCCCTAATTATTGCATATGTTCACCAAAAAGCCGCTACTCCTCTACTTCCAACTCTATAGTATACCTGCAAAAAATAAAGAAAAAAAAAGCTAAATAATATTATTAAAAGAGCATTTAATTTACTTTACAAAACCATACATTACCTAAACGCCAGCAAGGTTCATGGTAAGACTCAATTATAGCTTCCCCATCCTTGAGTCAAAGGATCGTTATCCTATACATTACATCTGTAACTTATTAATAGTAGGCAATAAATATATAAATTAATATAAATTATTCAAGGAAACAATAACATTCACATAATCAAGCTTTATAAACAATGATAATGCATATATTGTTTTAATATCATCATACATCAAGCTCTATTTCAATATTGTAGCTCTGCCTCCCAGCACAAGTAGCTCATCCATCACGCCAGCAGGGGGCTCCTATTTGGACTCACACAACCAGTAGCAGCCTGCTGTCCAAACACCTGCACAGCATACGCCTAGTAATTGTTGACAAGCCTCCCAAACCCAGCAGACATACACAGAGCATTGGGCGCTATATCATCAAAAACCACCACATTCCGACATCACGCAGCCCAACAAAGTGCCAAGAAAAGCTGTCATTCCTCCCTTGTCAGATTGCTATTCACCCACAACAACTTAAACACAACTGAATCAGACGGTGCATTGAGAAGCACAACAACAAACAAGGCCACGCATTTGATAGAGGGATATTTCAACATTAGTGTACAAATCGACTACATATTAAAAATTATAGATATGGTATAGAACTTACCGATTCATTTTCAATTTCATTTTCTGCTCTTTCCGTTAGAAGTGCAATTAGTTGTGTCACATTTCCCTCTAGCTAGAACTTCCTTTAATTGCATATCATTCTTTTGTTGTATCACTCTTATTTCTTGTTGATGTTTTTCTTGTATCACCTTCATGCGTTGCTCAATTAACTTTTCAACTTGATCGTTGGACACATCATCATTTAGCATATCAGTTGTTGATTGGTTGCTTGAAATTTGACCCCATAATGTAGAAGGACAAACACCTAATCCCACTCCTCGTACTTTACCATATCTTTCCGGCTTCTTAATAACTTGGTCAAAAATATCTCCTTTCCATGCAATTTGTCCATCATTCTGCTCAACTCCACTCGGAAGTTCATCCATTTTTTTCTTCATCAGCTCCTACATGCAAAAAAGTGAAGTTTGTTGTTAAAAAGGACTAAGAAAAAAACCACATTACATATTAAATAAGATATCCTAACTTACAACAGCTTGAGCTGATTCTTCATCGATTTTCTTCTTATCCTTTGTCTTTCTATCCTTGTGAGTGTCGATAAAAACTTTTGCACGAGATGGCTCTACACCATTAACAGTCTGCAATAAAATACGTTGTTAAGACATCGAAAGGAAAAATGAAGATTGATATAAGATTCAAATAAAACTAATTATAATAAAGGATTGCACCTGTTCTGCTCTATATTGAGCAAAACTCTTCCTTCCAGCACAATGTGGCATTTTCAATTTCCTTTGGTTATTCCTATTTTTATTTGCACGCCTCTGGCAACATAAGAAAGGCAATCAACAATAGATGTATTGAGGAAGAAGCAAGATATCATATATGATTAATTTCAATTGTTATACACTAATGGTCCATGCAGCAGAGATTCACATATGGTCAGAGATTCACATATGGTCAGTAGAGCTGCAGGTATATGTAAATTTGGAACATGATGTGGGTTCGTTAGAAGTATGTGATTTGGAGAAATGGGTGTTGAAATTTGTGTGATAGTCAAAAATCAGGTGAAGAGAAGGGTTCAATACAAAATTCCTACATAAATATCTAGATTCCCAAATCAATAGGGGTAAGAGCATTTCCTAATGACAGAACAAGAGTCCAGGTAAGAGGCGCTACCCATAAACTTCACCAGTACGCTGCTGCATAACTGCCATAATAAAAAAAATTCAACAAATTTCTAGTCTTCCTGTGCTTACAATGCCAGAATAAAAAAAATTCAACAAATTTCTATCAAGATAGGTGCTACATTCAGTGGTATTGTCAGGTGATATTCTATTAAAAAGGCAGCAAAGGAGAAGATGAATGAATGTCGGAGGTTGGATGAGAAAAGGGCAGAGAACTGGGTGAATAGCCCTTGAGAGCTTAAATCCTAACTATTTAGAAGGTAGCCTGCTTCAAAGAAGCTACAATGGTTGAATTTGAGACTACAAAGATTGTAGATCAGTGACCAAGAACTGAAGACTACCATGTAAAAAAAATTTCTACTCCTATACACTTGATAAGATGCAGTTGTGATTGTGATTACAGTTACAAGTGGAACAATAGCAGTGCACATCTAAAATTTGTGTTCATAACTTCATATAATCAAGTAGAAGTAGATGATGATAGTTACAAGATGTCCCTAACAAGGAACCCAAGCAACCACTAACCAATTGAAACTCCAAAAAGAAGACTACTTTTAATTGCCTACTTTTATTTTCTTGACTTTTATGAGAGCTTATGGTAATGTCTCTTGAAATTTTTTTACCGCTTCACATTTCTTGACTATTTGAAATCAACTAGCCTACACCCATGGTTAACTCTAGCTGTTTCTGCAAATTTAGTTAAGAAAATCGTTGTTCTTTATTCACTCATTTGCTCCATATAAAACATTTATATGCAATTGTGTCCTTTTGACAAATATGGTCCTTAGCTTTCGTAACGGTTGTATTCTTTACTATTCTCTCCTCTTCCAATCTTCAGAAATTGCAGATTACAAATTTCATTGCAAATCGTTAAAAGAAGGGCAGAAAGTTGTCTACAGTGATAAGCTAATAAACAGAGAACATGATCATCATAAGTTCCTTCTTTACCCATATCAGTCCCATTACCCAAATCAGTCCAATTATTATCCCCAAATCTCTAATACCCCAAGGGATCATATAGCGCTAAAATTACAAATTCATCAAACAAAACCACTTTTCTAAGATTCAAACCAGAGGGGTAATCTTTGAATTCTAAGCTGTAACCTTTGATTAATTCTATCAAGTGGAAATTCAATACATTAATACTCTTACGAATATTATTTCTGGGAATTGAATTTGTACGAGGGTTTAAGGAAATTAGAGGTTTAAGAGCTGCAATTACCTGAGCTTGATTCAACTACGTTAACTAAGCAAGCGGAAGCACAGCTCTGCAGGCAGCAAACACAGTGAAGCTAGATAAGAAAGCTCTTGTAGAGTTCTTCAATTCAACCTAGATTAGGATTATACCCTACAACCTGTCAAATTATCAAATCCAGAAAATAACAGCAATTAAGAAAAACTTTTGTAATCAAGAAAATAAATTGATGAGGAAGATGAATTCAGGGGAAAGGCAAGGGAGACTGATTAAGGAAGGAACTCACTGTTTTCGGCAAGAAGACCAAAGCCTAATTGAAGACCAAAGCCCTAATTGAATACGAAAGCCTAATTGAATACGAAAGCCTGATTTAATTCGGCAAGAAGACCAACCCTGATTTCGCCAAGAAGGAACTCACTGATTTCGTCGTTGAACTGAATACCAAACTGGGAGACTGAGAACAGCAAAAAAATCTCCCCACCAAAGCCGAATTTCGGAGATAAAACGCAATACCAGATTGTTACCTGATTCAGTTTCTATGAATTGAACTGAATGGGGTGAAGAATCGAAGTGCTTTGGAAGTGGAATTTTGGGGGTGGCGGTGGATGAAATATTTGAGAGCCTAATTTTTGTAGTTTATGCCGCCTAAATTCTAATAGAATTTGGGATTTGGCATTATTGAGTTTTCCCATCGATTTTTTAATAGGCTTTTGTGTTAATTTTTAATAGTTACGGTAGACTAGTCTTTTAGGCCTTTTTCTAACTTATTGTAGCAAATTGTTAATTGATGCTAAAAAATTGCCACCAAAGCCTATAATTGTTGTAGATGGTTTAACGTAAATGCTTGTCCTTAGTTCTAGAATTTTGAATGATAATGGAAAAAGATCCATTGTAGCATGGAAGATGTTGTGCCTTTTGATCTTTCTGTATCTCAAGCACTTTCAGCACTTTTTTTTAGTGGAACGCTCATACAACAATATGAAGAACTTTGTAATCTTAAGTTTTGCTTTGTCTTATAGAAGTCAGTACCAGGGTGTTTATTTGGATCGTCAACTAGCTGTACCTAAACTTGCATAACTCCTTTTCGTCTTTTTCTAGTGTATAATTTGAGACTTTGCCTCATGAAACTTTGTTGAGTCGAAGTTCACTATCTCGTCCTAGCTAATGTCTTCATTTCGTTCTTTTTATCCTGCCAATTGTTGTTCTTCAGTGACTTGAGTTCTTTCGGAGATTTTCACTTGTAATTTGCTTACGTTATGGATAAAGCTTTTACTCTATCTCCACGCTATGATAGTGAGCACCTATACCTTTTTATTTTAAACTTTTCTACTTCGACCTTTTATTTTATACTTTATAAAGGTTTTTGCAATGTTACTACTCTTCACAAAACCATGTGTAACAAGAACAAATGAAACTTTAGAATGTAGAACAAATTAGTAGTACAATACCTGTGATAGTTGCAACATCTATTCCAGCAAGAAGTTTAGATTGGTCCAGATAAGAGCTACCAGGTTCATTTTACAGCCATAATTGAGTTTTGCCGAGTTCATTAAGTTCTCAAAAGTTCAGATAGAGAACTAAGTAATAGAACGAACACGAGCCAACTGAAATGAATGTCAGATATACTAGTGAATGGTTGAACTTCAGAAATCGCAATTAAATTTAATACCCTGAATTCAATTTTTTTAATGTCAACTTGAGATACATCAGCAACATCTTTACCAAATGATATCATTCTCCCATAATAAACCTTACTAAGTGATTTTTTTATGTGGCAGGTCCTAAGAAGAAAGGTAGAGGGCCTACAAATTTGTTTGATGTTCATGCTCACAAATGGGAAGATCGTGTGGCAATTTATCACAATGACAAAGGAGAACCTGTAGGACCCGAAAAGGCGAAGCAAGGTTGAGCCTGGTTTTGGGAACTATTGCACGTGATCACACTTGGGCCCAACAACTTTCACAAATTGGAAAAAAGTTCCAAATAAGAATGAGATGTGGAACTATGTTAACGTAAGTTTTTGTTATGACATGCCTTTTGATTTAACTTTTTTTTCTAATAAAACAAGAAAGACATAAACTAAGCTGACTTAAGAACTATGTACCTAATCTTTTAGATTAGAAAAAGCTAGTAACTCTTACCTAATATTGCATCTCATTAGTTAAAGAACTATTCTTTATTCATTATCTTTACAAATGTCTTATATCTAACATTCTAACTACTCAATTTTAGAGCAAGTATATCCTACCGACAATAGCTAAAGATTGGGTACTTTCTTCAATTGATGCTGCTTGGAGAGCTTCAAATGCCGAATGAAAAACCAGAATATTATCACACTCTAACTTCAATGCCAGACAGGATAATTGTCCAAAGAAAGTGCCTGATAAGCATTGGAAAACACTTACGTCATTTTGGAACAGTAGGCCAGCAAAGGTATAAAGTAAAAAGTAATATTCTATGTGTCATATTTTACTAGCTCCCTATTTTCATGCTTACTGATCTCCCTCTTTCATTAGATTACAAGCATGCAAAATTTTGAGAATCGTCTATAAGTAGACCACATGCACACATCTTGTCCTTAAAGTTTTGCCACTATTTATCAAAAAAGGGTGAGAAATTCATACCACACTGGGACTAGAAATCTAAAGCTAATTTTAGTATGTTTAACTGTTAATGTTTAGGTATGCATCATATCTCAGTTGGAAGAAGACGACGAAGCACCTTCTAAGCTAAAGATGTTTGAAACTACACGACGCCGGAAAAAGGAAAAGAATACAAGACAAAAAGACTTGAAACTTTATATAAGACATCTTTCTTAAAAGTATATCATAGTGGGACTTCGCTCCGACAAGATGATCATCAATTCACCAGTGCCTGCAACACAATTTTTTTTACTGTTATTACTTGCCCAATTCGATATTTAATAGCAAGTACATATGAATTATTAAAGTAAAATTTTCTTGCGTAGAAGTATCTGAATAGTCAGTGTATAAATGTCCACAAACGACCATGTAGCTGTTGTAGCTTTGCTTTCTGTGTTCAAGTGCTTACTTTGCTTGGCTTAACTATGACAAACTGAATATTTCTAATTAGTAATAATATGACTTACTACTTATAGTTAGCACTTATCCCATTACTACTTTTTTATATATATTTTTCTTAGTGCTCATAACATTGTCGAAGAAAGCAACTCATGTTGCTGGTATCCTATGCTATGATATCTTATGCTACCTTATCTGTTTGCCCCTATGCTTAATGACTTTAATGGCTCACAATGCTTTGACCAAGTTCCAATTAATTTAGGAAAAAATGAGGGAATTGGAAGCATTCCAAGCGGATGAAGGTGGCGATTGTTACATGATTTCCATTTGACAAAGTAATGGAGATGACAATAATGGACAGCTACGCTACTTGGAACTGAGGTTTCTTATAAGAAACTGAAGGAGAAAGGAGGAAGCGCGTATTTAATTTTGCCTACAGAGGTTATGGATTCAATCAAAAAGTGTTGTAACGCCTGGTATATAAAAGGATTTAAATGTGGAAAGGGGGAAGAATTGGCCAAAGGAAGGAAGCGCGTCTTTGTAGGAGTTGCTAAACTAGAGCAATTGGAAGAAAACATCGAAACTCGAAGACAATGGCGCTCGATGTTGTTGCTATGAGTTTCTTTCCTCCTTTTTGAAGTTAATCTTAAACATCTAATTTAACCCACCTCAAAAATTCATGAGGAAGGTTTGGTATAGGCGAGGGCGAAGCTACGGGCGGCGGTGGAACCCGACCCTACAGACTCTTCGCAGACCCTTTATTTTTATTAAGTCGACCCCCCATATTTATTGGTTATATAAGTTTTCAGCGAGGTTGGAAAATTCTCTCCTACGTAAGGCATCATTTAATTAGTGTGTGTATTAAACTAAAGGATTGACAACGTGTATAATGCCTCAAAGAGCTAGACTAGGTCATAGTAAAGTCAGTCCATCTACTACGGTATTGCAGCTAATGAATTTAAAAACCATGCAATCTAGAATTAAAGGTTCTAAACTATGCAGAAGACACTATAAATGATACAGTAACATAATGTCTTATCACTTCCTTATAAAATCTCTAATGAGGATTTGATTTGGTTTAAGTTGTTATGATTTCGTATCTAGTTTGTTGGGTTTGAGTGTATTCCTCTTGAAGTTGTAATTTTTGGTGTGAGATTAATAGATCTTTCTTTTTTTACTTGTCCAAAGAAAAATATGCAACTTTATTAAACTATCGTCATTAGTCCAATGACCATGACTCTTGCGTTTGAAGGAAGATGTTTAAACGCGTATTATCCCAATTCAAGTATTTGGGGGTGGTATGTTAATAAGCGATCAAACTCTTTCTGCATTCTAATTACCCATATCATATGCGTGCATTGCACGGTATCTCTTTATCTAAAAAGGATAAATACCAAAAAAAGAGAAATTTCCTCACATAACCTAGTAGTTTCAATAATACCACAAGAAAAAAACATAGTTAGTCATATAGTCCCACTCACATGTTTTACGTGTTCGGTGGGTGGGTCATGAATGGGAAAGTTGAGCTTTAAGTTAAATATGTATTAGGTGAAGATTCAAGATAATAGCGGTATTGATTTTGTTTTCTTTTATAGGTTTTATGCAACTTTTCTTGCAATATTTTGACAATTCGATATTATGCTTGTAAATATATTGATAGTCATGGGTTTCAACTCGTTTATACTTGGATAGGTACAAGAAAATGAGTCCGGGGACTCCAAATTCTTAGTTGTAGTTTCGAGCTACAATAGTGTAATTAATATAATTTATTGGTTTTCAATCCGATCTTAGCGTACAAACTCCTCCTGTTATGTTGCAGGGTGTTATAATATGAATATATTGTAAATAATTACTCATAGGTTTAGGATATAACTTTGATGTAGCCTTATGTTATTATTAGATTAGGTTTTCTAACGCGATTAGGTTAACATTTGTAATGCTATATATATTGATCAATGGAAAACACTCCGATTACAGGGTTTGAGATTATCTAACAATTTCTTTAGGGACAATAGGCTGACCAACAAGCAAAGAGGCTAGGAGGTTATTGGAATTTGGTCCTTTTGCAAGTCTATAGGTGTCATTGTCCAGGAGCCACTTTTTTGTGGGCATACCGGTCTGTTGGGAGACATTTTTAAGAAGACTACATGTATACTACAAGGGAATAAAGGGGTAGATATCAACGTAAAGAAAAGAAAAAAACAAATAAAATAAATAAAAGTTATTAAAAGTAATTAAGTTTTATTTAAAAACATGGTTTAATATTTTAGCCGAAAAATGTTTAAAAGTTCAATTAAAATATACAAAAATCTACCAAGTAATGGTTATATTTTTTGAGATGTATAAATAGACACCCTATATTTTATATACTTTTGAATTTTTAAAATTTTAAATGTATGAGTAGTTGATTGTACGTAAGTGAAGGTACGTTTGATCAAATTGATCATGAAACGTGATAAAATATTTTTGGATGACTGAGAAAGTGGTGGGGGGAGAGGGATGTTACTCATGAGTAATGATCTTAATAGCATCTTCAATTAATCTTTATCATTTTTGTCTTTCTTATTTTGTTTTCAAATCATTATTGCTAATACTCTCTAATAGTTATTACACTTTTAATTGAATTTAAAAATGTGGGATTATTTTAAAAAGTATTAAAAAAAGTATATCTGACTTGGGGGTAGAAATTATGATGTAGTTTCTCGATCCATACGTATTAATGTTTCATTTAAACCTTTGTCGCGTATATATGGGTAATAATAGTATGCTAAGTGATGTAACTAGTATATAGTGGTGTAACATTTTAAACCACAAAAAATTAACGCATAACATATCGATGTCTGACATAAAAAGTTATGGAAAACTAATTTAAGCTCATACAAAGCTACTATAACTCAATCACATAAACTTCTGAGGCAGTTTCAATTGTTCAATTTGATTCATACTCAATC